>PVJC01004145.1:0-65675 GCA_004026665.1 Murina feae | reverse complement strand
GTGCGCACGCCTCCGTACCTCTGTACTTTGCTTCCGCCACTCCTCTGAGTCTCAGACTCTTCTCTAGTTGTAGGATTTTCACTCAGCCAGCCGTCCTGTGGGTGCGAGTGGTGTCCGTGTGTTCTTTTCGTGGTTTTTCTGAAATAGTTGTTCACAGCTGCATATACGGTGTCTACCCTATGCCGCCATCTTGTTTCTCTCTGTTAAATCTCTTTTAAATTTGCCCTCACCCCAACCCCCAGTTTTAAATGCTATTGGTTTGTCCTTTGTTCTATAGAATTTCCCACATTCTGTATTTGGCTAGTTGTTTATTTATTGGGTCATTTCCCTTGTTCCTTTTCCTCCATATTTACTATAAATTGGTAGTTAGATCTGGAGGCTTAATTGGATTTGGCTTTAAGTTTTTTTCAGTAATCTATTCTATATATATAAAAGCCTAAGTGACTGAACAACTGTTTGACCTGTCACTATGATGTGCACTGACCACCAGAGGGCAAACACTCAATACAGGAGCTGCTCCCTGGTGGTCAGTGCACTCCCACAGCCGGAACATTGCTCAGCTGACTGATGGGCACCAGACGCTGGGCTAACCACTGGTCAGCACAGCTACTGTGGCATAAGCCTCTCCCGCCTCCATGGCAAAGCGTTACAGAGCATGGTGGCAGGCTCAGTGGGCCAGGGTGAGAGGGAGCAGAGTGGCGCCTGGCCCAGGCTCCTCCCCGGCTGCTACATCCCTCAGGGAGTGTCGGACTGCCAGTTATTGCCCAACCCCTGAGGATCAGGCTGAAACCAGCAGTCTAACATCCCCCAAGGGGTCCCGGATTGCAAGAGGGTGCAGGCCAGGCTGAAAGAGCCACCAGGCCTCAAGTATGTTATAATAGTTATTACCATTTACTTTTTATAAAACAGAAAAGCAAGAAAAACATGAAAGAAAATACAGAAAAGCAAAAACCTATACAAGCTGCAAAATTAGAAATTTTCTACTGTTCTGGCCCTGCTATATTTATACTTGTATTGTTACAGAGATTAGTTTGTGTGCTGCAGGGCTAATATTGCTTAAACTAGAGGCCCAGTGCATGAGATTCATGCACTGGCGGGCGGGGGGGGGGGGGTTCCTCACCCTGGCCTGCACCCTCTCACAGTTCGGGACTCCTTGGGAGATGTCCGCCTAAGCTGGCAGTCAGACATCCTTCTCACAGTCTTGGGCTCTTGCAGTCCTGGCCGCCTAGCTCCTTACCGCCCACCTGCAGGAGAGGCTCCCACCACTGTTGCTGCTGAGCTCACCAGCCATTAGCCCCGCTTCTGGCTGAGCATTGCTCCCCCTGTAGGAACTCACTGACCACCATGGGGCAGCTCTTGCATTGAGCAAGTCTTCCCCCTGGTGGTCAGTGTGCATCATAGTGACCAGTCATTCTGGCTTTTATTATATAGAACTCTCAACAAAGAGCACTGTTAGATTAAGGGTTAAACTGTGAAACCTCTAGGTTTTGTTATTTATTTTATTTTTATTGACTTGAGAGAAAGAGGGAGGGAGGGAGAGAGAGAGAGAGAGAGAAACATTGATTAGTTGTTCCACTTATTCATGTACTCATTGGTTGACTCTTGTATGTGTCCTGACTGGGAATCGAACCTGCAGCCGTGACATATGGGGACTACACTCTAGCCAGGTCAGGACAGGTTTTGTTACTAATCCTGTAGGTTGTTTTTAACAGCTCAAAAGTATGCTTCTGGATTTTGATAAACTAAGTGACATGGTCTACTTTTTGTATTCTGTTGAACAAGAACAATCCCATGAGGTTAGGAGAAGTTTAACCTTGTAGGCCTCAGAAACTAGAATTGAAAATCACATAGAGATAATCACATGAGAAAAAAATATTACTTTTACCTGGAGAACCCAGACATTTCTGGGAGGAAGTAGCAGTGAAACTGGCCTGAGGGACATGGAGTTATTTAGAGGTTTGGGGGGAAATGGGGCAGGATCTTGGAAACGGAAGGATCCTTATGACCAAAGCAAAAAAAACTTCCCAATGATTAGAGTTTCTACTAATTAGAGTTTCTAAAGGGGTTCTATGTGGTTGGTTCTTAGGGTGCAAGAGAAACCTGGAAAGGTGGGTGGGGGGTTGAATTATCAAGTCTCTGAAAGCTGGGCTTCATAGGTGATAGAGAACCAGCAGAAGTGGGGGGGGGCGGTGCATGCGCCCCATTTTCCCAAAGAGCCTGTTATTTCACTTGATTCTTACAAAAGGCAGCAAGGATCAGATCATTGGACTAAGGAGGAAAATATAGATTAGCTAATGTTCCCTAGATACCCAGTTCATGATAATCATGGAAATAGTAACAGCTAACATTTATCCAGCATTTTCTATGTCAGGCCCTGTTCTAAGCACTTCATAGATGTAAGGTCACTAGTTCCTCTCAGCAGCCATAGGAAGTACATACTGATGTTATTCCCAGTAACAGATGAAGTCTGAGAGAGCGTTAGGTAACTTACACGCGGCTTGTAAGAAGCAGGGGGAGAAACTGAATGGGGCCATCTAGCTCCAGCCCAGTTTCCGAGGTCGCTGGGACTTCTGAACAGGCAAGTGACTTGTGGCTACAGTGCAGGGGATGAATTGAAGGTAAGATTGAGGATACGGAGACCGGAGAGGAGGCTGTTATAATTGTCCAAATGTATGTTGATTAGAACTTGAGTTAGACATAGATATGAGATCTATTTGGGAAATAAAACCGGGGCCTGGTGGGGACAGCACACAGCATGTTAGGTTTGGCAGTTTGCTCATCTGTCTCCCATATTAAACTGAGCAGTTTGAGGGCAGGGGCTGCCCGTCTTGTTCACCAGTCTGTCCTCCATCTTGAACATCCTAGCTGCTCAATAAATATTAGTTGAATGAAGGAGAGGAAGGAATCTTGTGACTCCAGGTGTCCATCGTTCATCAAGGCAGGGAAGATGGGCACTGGAGCAGGCTTTGGGCCCTGTTGAGTCTGGCAGGTGGTTGAGGGTAATCACAGCAAACACTTCTGTAGACTTCCTGTGTTCCAGCACTGTGCTAAGTGCCTTTCATATGTAGTTATCTTTGTTATCCAGAATGAGGGAATGAATAAATATGAGGAGCAAGGGGATTAAATAATTTAAGCCTCTGTACAAACCCCATGAAATAGGTACTAACATTGTCATTATTACCTTTATTAGGAGATTAGGAAGCAGAGCCATGGAAAGGGGCGTAACTGGCCCAAGGCCACACAGATAGCTTCAGAGTTGGGCTTAACCAGGCAGCCAGGCTCTAGGCACTTAATCAGGACAGCTGCTTCAGTGGAGCACAGAGGTCTGTGGTCAGGTCTAGGCCAGAACCAGAACCTTCCAGTCAGCAAGCACTCTGCGTAGCACCATAGCATCAAGTCGTGATTCATCACTGTCTTTGCCAAGAAAGGCCTGTGGGTCTTTATGGTTTATGGGTGGTCCATGGAGACTGGACAGGCTCAGGCTGTCAGAAGGGCACTCATCCCGCTGTCCCCTTCCCCCCCAACCCCCTCAAGAGGGCTGTGCTCAGAGCAGCCTGCAAGGGCTGTCCTCATGCCCTGCCCTACTCCTTTCTAAACCTCCCGGCTCTCCTTCAGCGGCACTGGGTCCCACCCCGTCCCAGAGCAAAGGCGATTTGCAGGGAGGGCTGGGAGATGGTGAGTCTCAGAAAAGGAGGTGTCTTCTGAGGGATGGGTAAACTGGAGATGAGTCATCCCTATAACTCCATTTCTCTATTTTTTCCTTCTTTCCCTCATGCCCCTCTATCACCCTCCCCTCCCATCTTACCCAGCTGTGCTGACTGTCGTCACCCACACCCCTACCACTCGAGTCCGACTGGGACAGGATGCTCTGCTGGACTTGAGCTTTGTCTACATGCCCCCCACCCCAGAGGCCACTTCATCTCTGGCCCCAGGTCCCCCTCCCTTTGGGTTGGAGTGGCGACACCAACACCAGGGTAAGGGGCACCTGCTCCTGGCTGCAACTCCTGGGCTAGATGGGCAAATGCCAGCTGCCCGAGAAGGGGCAGTGGCATTTGCCGCTTGGGATGATAACGAGCCGTGGGGTCCCTGGACTGGAAATGGAACTCTCAGGCTACCTGCAGTGCAGCCCCGCCAGGAGGGCGCCTATATGGCCACCGTACACCTGTCATACCTGCAAGGGCAGGTCACTTTGGAGCTAGCTGTGCAGAGTGAGTTGGGGTCCCCATGGGTAGAGGGTGGGCACTGGGATTGGGGACACCATGATAGGGGGAGGGACGGTGGAGAAGAGAATGCAGGGTGAATGGGGGGAATATATTGAGGTCATTGGGAGTCAGAAAGGCAATGGGTGGAGGGTCTCTGGGAATCTGAGGGGCTTTGGGGTGAAGGTTCCAAAATCTGAAGGAATAGGGATCCCTGAGAACCGGGGCTTTGACATGAGATGGCAGGTGACACACCAAAGGGGAAACGGGATCACCATCCTGGGAGAAACCCCTCCCCGCCTTAGATTTAGGGGAGCCAGAGAGCAAACAGGGTTTCTGAGGAGGACAGTGTAGATTGATTCACTCCATGCCCTCTTCCTACTCATCCCAGAGCCGCCCAAAGTGTCCCTGACGCCAACACCTCTTGTATGGGCTGCCCCTGGGGAGGCACCCCCAGAATTGCTCTGCCTTGTGTCCCACTTCTACCCCGCGGAGGGCCTGAAGGTGGAGTGGGAACTCCGTGGCCCAGACGGCAGCATTCGGGAGGCCAAGGGGCATCAGTGGCTCTCAGCCCTACACCACCACTCGGATGGCTCCGTCAGCCTCTCCGGGCTCCTGCAGCCGGCCCCCGTCACTTCCGCTCAGCATGGGGGCCGCTATGCCTGCCGTGTCCACCACCCCAGCCTGCCCCCCTTGGGGCGCAGCGCTGAAGTCACTTTGGAGGTGGCAGGTAAGAGTCGAGGGGATTGAGAGGGGTGGGGTGCTGGGAAGATGCTTGGAGCTCACTCTCGCCCCTCCTGCTAGGTCACTCTGGACCCTCCCTGGAGGACGGCATAGGCCTCTTCTTGTCTGCCTTTCTGCTCCTCGGGCTCCTCAAGGTGCTGTGCTGGGCAGGTGAGTGAGCCGCCTGGGGAGTCATTCCCTGCTTACTCCCAGAAGCCGCACACCTATCCATACCTCTCCGTCATCCCATCCCTTCTCCATCTCTCCACAGCTGTCTACCTGTCTACTTCCAAGAAGTCGAAGGAGAAGGTAAAAGCGCTCCACCTTTGCCTCATTTCCCCCTCTCATTCCATTCCCTTCCCCCCAACTACTCATCCACGGAGGGAGGCTGCTGGCATGGTGGGCAGAACCTGGCCTTGGAATTCACACAGACCTGGGTGCAACCCTGCCATCTTGAACATGCTACTTAACCAGCATCTCAGTTATCTGTTTCCTTGGGTGTAGGGATAAAAAAAATAATTTAGGCAATGCTGTCCAATAGAAACACAATGCAAGCCACATGTAGATTAAATAATCTAGAAGTCATATTAAAAGGTTTGACATAAAAAATGTTCAAACCTATGGAGAATTCTTTTTAAGTCTTTAACTTCTTAAAAATGTGGATGTAGAGAGAGATGGAGAGAAACATCGATTTGTTGTTCCACTTATTTAAGCATTCATTGGTTGATTCTTGTATGTACCTGGACCAGAAATTGAGCCGGCAACTTTGGCGTATCAGGATGATGCTCCTACCAACCAAGCTACCCAACCAGGGCTGTAGAGTTCATTTGAACCAAACTGACAATTGTCTGGAAGCAGGGTCTCAAATGCTCCTCAGAATGACAGTGTAGCAGCTTTTATGCATCTGGAATTAGGGAAGGAAAGTAAGATTCCATGAAGGTGGGGGAAAGCAAGGTGGGGATCAGATTATAGGATAGTGAAGGGAGCTTATGTGCTTTCTTCAGGGTGGTTAGTATTTCAAAGGTGTGTTGACCCAGATGCACAAAAGCAAGGACAGGGCTGGCTCAAGGCAAAGATCAGCCATTTGCTGAAGAAGTTATATGCCTGGGGTGTGACTACCCACCATGACCTGCCCAGTTAGGAATTTTATCCAGAAATATAAAAAGAAACAGGTAAAATATTTTATTCCATCTGGTGTATCCGAAGTATTACTAGCATAACATGTAATCAGTTTAAGAAATTCTGGTGTTTTTACTGTCCTAAGCCTTCAAGAACAGGTGTTTATTTTACACAGTCAGCAAATCTCAGTGCAGGCTCACTATGTTTCAGATGCTCAATAGACATGTGGTGGTGGTGGCTGCTGCCCGGACAGCGGGGTCTTTGGGGGTTGTGGGGAGGATTAGAGGAGAGCGGGCATATCCTCTGGAAGACACTCGCACAAGCATGTGGCACACCGTCTGCCAGGCAGGAAACGGAATTCCGCTCCATTTCCCTCCCGCTCTGCCATGATGGTTTCTTCATCTCTGGGTGAGTCATGCATGAGCACCTCACCTGGACTTCTAAAACCCCTAATTCCTCACCTCATTTTCACTTCTTTTCCAGAAATCACAGTGAGGGCACTCACCATCTGGGGGAAGCCGCCATCGTCACCTGGTCCTGCTTTCAATCTCTCCACTGAGTGGCTGGAAAGTTTTTTTGTTTTTTTTTCACAGACGCAGATCCATGGCATTCACCTTCTTAGAGCGCTAGGGGCAGTGGTTTCTCACAATTTTCAGTCTCAGGACCTCTTAAAAATTATCAAGGACTCTAAAGAGCTTTTTGCTTATGTGGGTTACAAACTACAGACATTTATCATAATAGAACTTAAAACTGAGGCAAGTTTAGCCCGGCTGGTGTGGCTCAGTGGTTGTCAACCTATGAACCTGGAGATCATGGTTCCACTCCTGGTCAGAGCACATGCCCCTATTGTTGGGCTCCATTCCCAGTAGGGGGCATGCAGGAGGCAGCCGATCAATGATTCTCATCATTGATGTTTATCTCCTTCTCTGAAATCAATAAAAAAAAATATGTTTTAAAAACTGAGGGAAGTTTAAAAGAGAAGAATACAGTGTGTGCTTCGGCAGCACATATACTAAAATTGGAATGATATAGAGATTGGCATAGCCCCTGAGCAAGGATGAGAGGCAAATTCGTGAAGCATTCCACATTTAAAAAAACCCACCATGCCCTGACCGGTTTGGCTCAGTGGATAGAGCATCGGCCTGCGGACTGAGGGGTCCCAGGTTCGATTCCGGTCAGGGGCATGTACCTGAGCTGTGGGCACATCACCAGTGGGGGGTGTGCAGGAGGCAGCTGATCAATGTTTCTCTCTCATTGATGTGTCTAGCTCTCTATCCCTCTCCCTTCCTCTCTGTAAAAAATCATTAAAATATATATTTTAAAAACAACAAAAAAAACCCCCACCAAACCCAGCATAATACACGGGCACACTCCATTAGGTTTGAAGGCGATGTAAAATACACATCATGTAGTTTTTGGAAAACTCCACGGTACTTTTTATTTTCTTAATCCTCACCAGAGAATATTTTTTCCCATTGGTTTTTAGAGAAGGGAGGGGTAAAGACAGAAACATCATTGGTTGCCTCCTGCACCACCCCGCCCCCACCACCTACCAGGGCTGATCCACCCTCCAACAGAGGTACTGGGCCTCTGACCCCTATGGAACCTGCGGCCCTTCAGTCCTCCGGCCAATGTTCTAACCACTGAGCAATCGGCCAGGGTTTCACAGTAGTTTTGAAAGAGTAGAAAAGGCAAATATCATCGTAGCATTATTATGAAAATAGTTCTAACTTCGTGCACCCTGTGTGTAGCCTCAGGGACCTCAAGCACACGCCCGCACTTGGGGACCTGGGCTGTAGGACTGTTCCTGTCCTATCCACCCTCGGCTCCAGAGCTCTGCGCCCTCGGCCTGGTCCACCCCGCTTTCCCCGACCCGCCTCCCCCAGATGCCGCCCGTGGTCTGTCCCCGCCCGGACTCCGCTCCTGCCCACTGGAGGGCGCTCGGCACATCAGGGTTTTCTTTCCGCCCTGAACACTGGGAAGCTCCCCGGCCCAAACCCCGGGACGCAGGAGGCGGCGGCGGGCCTGGGTCTGATCGACGGAATAAAGCTGTTCCTCCACCACCTGCGTCCTTTCCGACGACTCCGGCCGCCCTCGGCGCCCAGCCCCCCGCGGAAGCCTGGGCTCGGGCGCCCCGCGTCCCCGGGCAGCGGAGGGACGGCTTCCGGCCCCGCCCCGCGGGAGGGCGGGCCCCGCGGCTCTCGGGAAAGCCCGGGCTGGACCGCGGCCGCTACCCGCGCGGGCGGGCTGGGCGCGCGGTCCCTCGGGGTGGAGTAACGGTCCCGCTGCGGGACACGCACCCGCGGGAGCCTCAGTCCTGCTCCTGGGCCCCGGGCTGGAGGCTGCGCGCCGCCCCGTGCTGTGAGGGCGACGGGGCCGCAGAGTCCCGAGCGGGGCTGGGAGGGGGCGGGCGGGCCGGGCTGGGCTCCCCGTCCCGGCGCCCCCCTCGCCCGCAGCCCTGGCTCCTGTCCTCACTTCCTTCCCTTTTTGGCTCCTGCGCTCGGAGCGGGCGGGCGCAGGGGAGAGCGGAAAGGGCGGGAGGGCCGGGCCGGCGGGGGAGACGGGGGTGCGGAAAGCCGGGGAGGGGACTCGGCCAGGGACCGGAGACGGACGGGAGCAGCGGCCCGGGACCCGCGCTCCCCCACCCCGCCCGATCCCGAGCAGGTCAGAGCCGAGCGCCCGATGACCCCACCTGTTCCGCACTCGTGACCCCGCGCCCCGGGCCCTGCCACCGCGCACCCCGGGGCGCCCCTCCCCGCGCCCCGGCGCCCACTGACCCGCCCGCTCCTGTCTCCCCAGGCGCCCCCATGGCCCGACCCTGCTGACGCCGCGGCCATGCTCCCGCGGCCCCTGCGGCTGCTTTGGGACACGAGCCCCCCCGGGGGAGTGGTGCTGAGCAGCTTCCGGAGCCGAGACCCCGAAGAGGGCGGGAGCCCCAGTGGCCGCGGCGCGGGCGAGGGGCAGGAAGAGGAGGAGGAGGAGGAGGAAGACGAGGTGAGGTGCGGGCGGCGGGGTGGGGTCTCCTCACCCTTCTCTCGCCGTCTCTGCCCTGATTTCCTCCTCCTCCTCCCCGCCTCGGCTGTTTCCGCCCCGCCCGCGGCCTGCGCGTCCCCCGCGGGGAGCCCGGCGGTCCCGGGGTTCCTCTCCGGCAGGACGCAGGCCGCCCGCAGGAACCTGCCTGCTGTGCCGGGAGCGCCGGGCTGGCTGTGCCGGCGCGTGGCGGCCTCGGCGCGGAGTTCGGTCCCCGTCTCCCTCCGGCGTCTGTTTGGCAGGGAGGGGTTTGTTTCCACGGTAACCGGCTCCTCGGGCGCCGGGATTGGGGAGGGAGCCCTCGGATTTCGTGACCCCACCCCTCTCCCGCCTGGCGCTGGGTGGAGGCGGGAAAAACAGGGTTTTGGATCTCGGAGGGACGGTCCCAGGCCGAGCCGGTAGCCGCCTGCCCTCCCCCGGGGCTGCGTGGTGTCGGGGAGCGGGGGGCTGGGGAGACCCTCCCGAGGGGCCAGACGTTGGACTGGGGGCCCGGAGGCTCTGGACTGCGGGTCCAGGGCTGGGCGAGGGCGGAGTGACTGGCAGGGCTGGTTTTTCGGGATCGGTTGGGGGAGGGGCTGTAGCCACGTGACCTAGAGTCCACAGCACCCCCCGCCCCCGTCATCCCCACTTCCCCTTCTCCTTCCTGCCCTGGGATGAGAGCCGCCACGTTGGGGGGGTCTCTAGGGCCCAGAGGAAGGGGCTGAGGGGAGAGACGGACTTAGGGCTCGGCCAGGTCCTTGGGGAGGGCGGAGCGTGAGGCTGTGCCTGTGCCTGAGGCTTCAGCTTCTCAAGGTCTCTCTCTGGCTTGCTGGCTCTCAGTTCCCCTCCTACGCTCTGCGCCCTGCTTCTCTGCTCGGTTGGGGTTCAGCTCTGGGGGGAAGGGGCTACGGTGGTCTCCAGGATCAGGGTTCCTGCATTCCACCTGCTCCCCCACCGCAAACCCCTCGACTCCACCGGGCCCTGAGGCGGTTTGGGTGGGGCTGTCTGGGCCCCAGTGGGGGAGACCTGGGGTCACCAGCCCCCCCAACCCCTCGCACTCGATGGTACTATCCCCCGCCCTCACAGGTGAGGGGTAAGAGGGAGAAGTAGGGCCTGGGGGTGAGGGCTGGGGGCAGTGGGTGATGAGGGTGGGTCTGACCTCCCTTCCTTACTCCTGCAGGCCCCTGTGTCTGTCCGGGATGAGGAGGAGGATGGTGCCACCTTTACTGTCACAAGCCGCCAGTATCGGCCTCTTGATCCCTTGGTGAGATCATAACTTTGGCTTCTCACCTCTGGCCCATTACCCCCAGAAGGGCCAACTTTCTGGCCAGAGTGCTAGGTTGGTGTGGAGACCTGGACTCTGCTGTGTGACTTGGGTCAATCGTCAGCCCTCTCTGAATCTTAGTACAGCGAGCCTGGGTTATCGCCTGGGTCTAGGGCTTTCCCCGGAAACCTAAGGCCGAGTTGAAGAAGGAGCACTGACAGGCCCTCTGTCTCCCCCAGGCCCCGACACCTCCCCCACGTTCCTCCCGAAGGCTCCGAGCTGGCACCCTGGAGGCTCTGGTCAGACACCTGCTGGATGTCCGGACATCAGGGGCTGATGTGACCTTCACAGCAACCTTCCTGGCCACCCACCGGGCCTTCACCTCCACGCCTGCTCTGCTAGGGCTTATGGCTGACAGGTCAGGGTCGTAAGGGACCAAGGGGCATAGAGGTGTCGACTTTCTAAAGCAGAATATCCCACCAAAATAGTCAAAGCCACTGGGGGTTTGGGAAGAAATAGAGACGGAATCTCTTCCTTTCCCCAGGCTGGAAGCCCTTGAATCTCATTCCGCTGATGAGCTAGAGAGGACAAAAGGGTGAGTGACCCCTAGTTCTTAGCCTCAGAGTCCCCTCTGCCCAAGCTGCAGCTTGACATCTGACCCCTGGCTGATCCCCCTTCTCCCAGGGTAGCCATCTCTGTGCTGTCAACCTGGCTGGCCTCTCACCCTGACGATTTTGGCTCTGAGGTCAAGGGTCAGCTTGACCGGCTTGAGAGCTGCTTGCTTCGGACAGGGTATGCAGCAGGGGAGGGTGTTGGGGGGGGCAGCGCTGACCTCATCCGCAACCTCAGGTCCCGGGTGGACCCCCAGGCCCCCGACCTTCCTAAGCCCCTGGCCCTCCCCGGCGATCCCCCTGCTGACCCCACGGATGTCTTGGTGTTCCTCGCTGACCACTTGGCCGAACAGCTGACCCTGCTAGATGCGGTGAGACCCTGACCCGTGACCCCCGTGCCCATGCCCTCTTACTAACCTTTCCCTGACTCCAGATCCTTTCCTTGCTTCCAACCCTTCCCCACCTCCTCTGCCCTCCCAGTTTTGACCTTGCCCGTTTCCCCTTGGTTGTTACCCTTCAAATCCTGTGCCCCTTTGGGTCCCTTGGCCATGTGAGCTCCTCACACCCCTAATGTTGGAAGGCTGGCTCTCTCGACTATGAACTGTAACCTCTGACCTCTTCCCCACAGGAGCTGTTTCTCAATCTGGTTCCCTCTCAGTGCCTGGGGGGCCTGTGGGGTCACAGAGACCGGCCGGGACATTCCCACCTCTGCCCGTCTGTGCGAGCTACTGTCACACAGTTCAACAAGGTGGCAGGGGCAGTGGTCAGCTCTGTCCTGGGGGCTATCTCGACTGGAGAGGACCCGGGGGAGGTGACCATACGGCCACTCCGTCCGCCCCAGAGGGCCCGGCTTCTGGAGAAGTGGATCCGTGTGGCAGAGGTAAGAGAGGAGATTGGCCCTGTTGGGAACCATGGTGTAGAGAGAGATCCCACAGCTGTGGCCTCCCTCTGTGACCCCACAGGAGTGCCGTCTACTCCGAAACTTCTCTTCAGTTTATGCTGTGGTGTCGGCCCTGCAGTCCAGCCCCATCCACAGGCTTCGGGCAGCCTGGGGGGAAGCAGCCAGGTGGGGAGGATGGGGCACTGGGCTGGGCTGAGGGCTGGGAGATGGTGCTAAGCCGCTGGTCCTCAACCTGCTTCCCTCCATCCCCCAGGGACAGCCTCAGGGTCTTCTCCAGCCTCTGCCAGATTTTCTCCGAGGAGGATAATTATTCCCAGAGCCGGGAGCTGCTTCTGCGGGTGAGGCCCTGCTCCCTGGCCTCCTAGCCATCCATGCGCCTCCCCCACCTCATTTTCCTTGTTCTGTCACCCCCAGGAGGCGAAAGGGCAGCCCTCTCTGGAGCCAAATTCCAAGAAGGCCCTGAAGTCTGGCTCCCGGGGTGGGGTGAGTGCTGGGGGTGGTTGTGAAGGAGTAAGGAGTGTGTGTGTGTGGGGGGGTGCAGTCTGAGGGGCGGGAAAAGGCACAGTTGGGTGAGGACAACTCACTTTGTCCTCTGAGGCATGGGGTGGGAAAGTACAAGGATGGGAGCCCTTGGGTCAGTGGCAGGGGTGCTGACTGTGACCTTGGCCTCAGGGTGTGGTCCCATACCTTGGCACCTTCTTGAAGGACCTGGTGATGCTGGATGCAGCCTCCAAGGATGAGCTTGAGGTTAGTGGTGTGTTCCATGGGATACTGGCACCAGGGGTTCAGGGTCAGACAGATGGCCCTCCAGAAAGGTGCGCAGGCACGAGCGCTGAGGCCGTACCAGGGCCTGGGCGCGAGCGCCAGTGTTCTGGTTCTATTGCTTTGGCGAGCTGCATCGCCTTGTTGTGCCCGAGTGACCTGCAAATGGGAAACTAGTGACAGTGTCTACATCTGTTGTGAAGGTTAATGAGTTAACCCTTGGCCTGTGCTGAGAACATGCCTGGCATTAAGCATACACAGACTTTGCTAAATGATTGAATACTGGAACTTCGGGCAAGTTCCTAATCCTCTCTGAGCCCTAATCTTCTCTTCTGTAAAGTGGAAAGTTTCTAAGCTAAGATACTCAGTTTAGAGGGTAAGGAAGAGTGCTTAGAGAATGACAGCTGTGAGGGGGGTATCAGAGAGGTGGGGGAGGCGAGAGGTGCCTGTGTTTGGGAGGGGCGTGGTCTCTGACAGGGTGGGACTCTCACCCCTCTCCCGTTGCTCTTGCAGAATGGATACATCAATTTTGACAAGCGAAGGAAGGTGAGGGATGCTTGGGTTGGGTCCCAGGAAGGGGAGAAGGAAGGAGGGGTCCCTGAGTTTTGGCTCCTACAGCCTGAGGGCCCCTTCCTAGGAGTTTGCTGTCCTTTCTGAGCTGCGACGGCTCCAGAATGAATGTCGTGGCTATGACCTCCGACCTGACCCCGACATCCAGCAATGGTTACAGGGACTCCGGCCGCTGACAGAGGCCCAGAGGTGACTTGCTGGGTGAGGTGGGGACTTCAGGGCTCAGGCAGGGCATGGGGATCATGTGTCACATCCTGACCTCTGCCCATTGCCTCTCTCCCTAGCCATCGAGTGTCCTGTGAGGTGGAGCCACCTGGTACTGGTGACCCTCCTGCCCCTCGAGTGCTTCGGCCCACGCTGGTCATCTCGCAGTGGACAGAGTGAGGGAGTCGTGGCTTGGGGGTAGTCTCTTGGGGACTTGCCTTCTTCCTCTGACCCTCCCAATCTCCTGCCACTCCAGGGTTCTTGGCTCTGTTGGGGGTCCCACCCCGCTCGTCTCCTGGGACCGACCTAATGTTGGGGGAGATGAGGTGCCTGGAAACCCTGCTCCTCTGTTGACCCGCCTGGCCCAGGTGAGCTTTGCTCCTTACCTCTGACCTCAACACTGACCCTGACTCGTGTGAATGTTTCTTCCTTGACCTCCCTGCCTCACACCAGTCCCCCATGTTGTTTGTCCCCAGCACATGAAGTGGCCATCTGTGTCATCTCTGGACTCTGCCCTGGAAAGCACTCCATCCCTACACAGTCCAGCTGGCCCCAGCCACCTCTCCCCACCAGCATCCTCTCCTAGGCCTTCTCGAGGTCACCGCCGTTCAGCTTCCTGTGGTTCCCCACTCAGTGGGGGTGCAGAAGGGGCCTCCAGGGGGCCTGCATCCGGGGGAGCAGGCTCCGGGCCAGGGGCTTCCGATTGTCGAATCATCCGAGTGCAGATGGAGCTGGGGGAAGATGGCAGCGTCTACAAGAGCATCTTGGTGAGGGGCCGTGGGCTGGGAGGTGGGGGTGAGGATGGTGCTTTGTGGGATCATAGTCTTAGGTTTGAACCCAAATGGGAGGTGATTGCAGTTTTATTTTAAAGCATTGTTAGCTGCAGCCCCCGAACTTTTTGTGGCCTATTAGATTTTTAGAACGAACAGCAGTCTCCCCGCAGGGAGCAGCCCTATCTCACTGGGCACGTGAGTTGGCCTGTGGAGAACGGGGCCACCACATTGGGTTTCCCTGTTCACGCTAAAGCATTGGAGTGGCTGTGGTTAGGGCAGTGGTTCCCAACCTGGTTTTTGGCCACGCCCCACTTAAGCATCTCTCAATCCAGATGCCCCCTCCCCCTGACATATAATTCTTATTCAAAAAGTGAGCTCCTAGTCAAGTGCAAGAAGCCTAAAAGGCCATTAACTTGGTCTAAACAAGCTTCCAAACAACATGGCATCCATGAAAGAGAAAAATAAAAAAAACGAAAGGACAGCTGAAGTACTGAGGAAGAAATCACTAAGAAATTATTTAAAAATATGAAGTGATATGAAAAAATGGCAGTTTCAAAGCATGGAGAACTGAAATGCATAAATTTGTCACAATATGTATTTATATACTGTATATGAGGCCCCTAGAACCATGAGAAATGCAAAAAAGTCACTGTTAGTAACTCACCTGTGGGGCGTGTGCCCCAGGTTGGGAACCACCAGGTTAGAGCGTTGGTCTTCACACCAAAGGCTCAGGGGTTCGATTCCTGATCAAGGGCATGTACCTGGGTTGTAGATTCGATCCCCCGCCCCAGTTGGGGCACATGCAGGAGGTAACTAATCAATGTGTGTCTCTCTCATCAATGTCTCTCCCTCTCCCTCTCCCCCTCCCTTCTATTCTCTCAAAAAAAAAAAAATGGATACGGGTAACCTTTTTTGGTTGGGAGATCAGTGGCTGGGGTTGGAAGGGTGGGAAGCAGAGGTCATTCTAACCAGCTTATTGTTCTTTTGGTTTCCTGTCCCGCCAGGTGACAAGCCAGGACAAGGCTCCAAGTATCATCAGTCGTGTCCTTAAGAAAAACAATCGTGATTCTGCAGTGGCTTCGGAGTATGAGCTAGTGCAGCTGCTACCAGGGGAGCGAGGTCAGAGGCGGGGGAGGAGAGTGGTGCCCATCAGTGGGAATGCTTCTACATCCAGGGGGTTGTTGGGGGAACAGCTGTTTGAGCGTGACACCTCCTCTCTGAACCCACAGAGCTGGCCATCCCACCCTCAGCAAATGTCTTCTATGCTATGGACAGAGCTTCACACGATTTCCTCTTGCGGCAGCGGCGAAGGTCCTCTACTGCTACACCTGGCCTTGCCAGCGGCCCCTCTGCCTCAGGAACTCCCCCAAGTGAGGGAGGAGGGGGTTCCTTTCCCAGGATCAAGGCCACAGGACGCAAGATTGCCCGGGCACTGTTCTGAGGAGGAAGCTCCCATGGCTCACAGAACTTTGGTGACCACACCAGATGTGGGCAGCCATGCTCAACGGTGTTAGTTCTATTGCATTGGGAAGAAACCCAGACAGGTGGCCGACTACCCGGGGGCAGTGAAGTGCCACTGGTTTGTCAGACAGCCGAGAGCTCCCGCCCTGTGGGAACTGGCAATGACGGTGGATCCGTGTATAACCCCCCTTTCCATGAATGCAGCACATGGCCATGTTGTAGCATGCCAAGGGCCAAGGGGAGGCCTAAGGGGAAGAAAGACCTAGAGGCTCTGAGTCCCGGGAAGAGAGGATGGCAAGAAGTAGGTTCCTGTTCTGGGGGTTCCTGTCACTGTGACAACACTAAAATAAACCAAAACACTACCTGAATTCTATCCTCGACCTTGCTGAGTATGAACTTGTGGGTGGGAGGCTGGTTGGAATTTAGATGCCATGGGGCATGAAGGGACCCAGTGCTTCCTATCCCAATGGAGATCTGAAAGTGGAGTGTTGCTGAAAAACCATGCCCTCGGAATTCTGGTTTATTCCTCCCTAGCAACCTCTCCATCCCTGGTCCCTTTATTTGCTCTTGAATTTTTCTCCTTAGTTGTCACACACCCATGTCAAATACTAGCCACCCAGTTAAAGTGATCAGAATGAAGAACTCCCCTGGCTGCAAATTTATAAGAAACAACTTTAGGACAAAGACATGGAAGAACTTTGTGGGCAATGTACACACTTGGAGGACTTACAACATCACCAAGTATGTGCTAGGACTTACATCAGTCCAAGCTACATCCCAATTCTAACAGATACGAAAAAGACTAAGGTGCTGAGGTTACTTGGAGGGTAAGAAATAGCACTGAGGGCCCACCTTCCTTCCTGGGTCTCAGATGAGAGGACTGAATAACCTGATCGTCCCAGCAGCGGGCGCACTGTAAGTGCCCTCATGTTTCCTAAGGGGCCTGCCAACCAGGCTGTTTTATCTGCAGATGAGGCTTGAGATATTTCAGATTTTAGTCTCAAGAAAGGATGGATTACTGTCACAAAAAGATTCCAGTTGCAGGAATCTGGACTTGAAGTAACAGTGGTGTATATACGTTAGGTGGAAGGGGCAGGGATAATGGATGAGGACAGTTAAGACAGAAGCGGCTGGCCACACATTTTATTAGCTGCAGCACTCCCCTGGCCCGCCCCAGGGTCAGGCCTTGCCGGGAGCCCCGGCCTTGGCCGCCTGGGCCCGCTGGAACTCCTGCTGCAGCTGCGCGAGCGTCTCCCGCTGCTGCTCTGACTGCTGCTCGAGGTCCCGGAGCTGGGATTCGTATCGCTTACTGAGAAGAGGCGAGAGACAAGGGACCAGATCAGTTAGGATGCTGAAAGCAAGGAAGACCAGTGGACAACTTGAGGTCTAGGGGAGGGAGGGGGAGAGTTGAAGGGGAAGGGGTTGGAGGACGTGGGCCTCTGCTGTGGTTCCCAGCATCAGGGTGGGGGACAAAGACTCACATTTCGGCTGTGATGTAGTCCAGTCTCTTCCCTACTGTGGCCCGAGCCTCCCCCAGCTCCTGTTTGACCAGCACGGGACCCAGAAGTTTAAAGACCACGTTGGACCCGTCCAGCAGGGCCAGTTCCTGGTGGAGGCGTGGGGCACAGGACGTCAGGGTCCGGGCCAGGACCGGCCCCTCCCTCCTTGCCCCACAAATCCCAGTCTCACCTCCTTCACGATATTATTTTCTGTTAGCTGTGCTTCAAGCTTCTGCCGCCCTGACATGGATTTACTCAGGTCTGGGGGTGGGAGAGTGAGGGGGGCAGGAAAGACATTATTAGAGAAAAGACACGTGCCCCAGACCCCCGCAATCCTAGTCAGAAGAAAACGCGGTGGGGAGGCAGGCGGGACGGGCGGCGCGTCGGGGGGTCGGGCGAGGCTGCGCCGGCCCTCGCCCTTACCCTTCTGCAGCTGCTGGTATTTCTCCACTTCCCCCTGTAGCTTCTTCTGGATCAGCTCAGCCATGGCGGCGGCGAGCCCGCGGGAGAGGGGCGCTGGGTCTCACGCTCCGGGAGGCCCGCGCTTCCTGTGACGGTCTGGCTCCGGGAGGTGACAGCTCTCCTGAGGGGCGGCCTCTCGGGGCACAGCGGATTCTCCCTTCGTACTCACACGGCCCAGGCCGTAGCAGGTGGCAGTTGCAACAAGACCCCAAACCGAAACACAGCCTCACTCTCGTTCTCCCTTCAGTAATGATAAACCCGGAAGTAAACAAAGGATGCTGGGAATGCTACCATCTGATGCACGTCGGGAATTGTAGTTCAGACGCGTTTAATAAGAGGCGTTCTGCTAAAAATACCAATTTTGAAGATTCAAGGCAAGATGGGGAAAGGAAGACGGAAAATTTAAACGCACCGTTTCTTGGGACCTGGTCCCGGCCTTGCCTTTCTTTCGTAACTCGTGCATAAGCTGCCACTCGGAGGGGCGGGACCAAGGCCGCCTGGGCCCCTTAAGGGCGAGCCGCCCTCATTCAAGATGGCGACTAAGGCTTCCCACCTGGTACAGCGCTGATTGGATGAGGGCTGGAGGACTTCCGGGAGATGCCTGTGCTACCGTGGGACAGCTAAGAGGAGTTTGCACGTGGATCGTCCTTAGGGTGGGCAGGATGGAGACTGCCCCCAAGCCGGGCAGGGATATCCCTCCCAAGAAAGACAGACTTCAGACCAAGAAAAAGGTAGAGATCTTCCTGGGGCGGAAGGAAAGTTTTCAGGCCCGGGGTCGGAGGGGCGGGGCACGGGCAGCGAACCCTCAGGGCTGCAGATCTGCCCGTGGAAACCGCCAGGCCCAGCCGGCCTGATTCAGTGGTTGATCATTGACCTATGAACCAGGAGGTCATGGTTCGAGTCCCAGTCGGGGCACATGCTCGGGGTGCAGGCTCGATCCCCAGTGTGGGGCGTGCGGGAGGCAGCCGTCAAAGATTGTCTCATCACTGGTGTTTCTCTCCCTTCTTCTCTGAAATTAATCATAATAATTACATAAAAGAAACCGCGGCGATACTGGGAGGAAGAGACCACTGCTGCCGCCTCTCCAGGGCCCCTTCCTAACAAGAAGAGGCGTCGAGAGCTCCGCCCCCAGAAGCCAAAGAACACTCACACCCCAAAGAAGTCTGGCGTCTCCAAGAAGCCCCAGATCGGAAAGAAACCCCGAGAACGGAGGGATGCGGAGCCTCCGCGGAGCTTGTCGGGGGTGAGCATGGGACCTGACGGGGTAGCGGGGCAAGTCTCCTTGTGCTTTGAAGAGGCGAAGGTTGGGGTCACTCCAAGCCCCTTAGCGAATTGCCGTCTTCCTGCCCCAGGCCCAGGACCCATTCCCAGGCCCGGCCCCGGTCGCTGTGGAGGTTGCTCAGAAGTTCCGTCGCATTGATAAATCCAAAAAGGTGAGGACCAGTCTGAGAGTGGGGTTGCAGGCAGGGAGTGTCTGGATGAGATGGATGGAGGCGGGACCTGGCGGCTCTCCTGTGATCTCACATAGTGTCTGTTCCCCCCCCCCATACCTTCTCCACCACTGATGTTCTAGCTGCCACATTCTAAGTCCAAAACGCGAAGCCGGCTTGAAGTGGCTGAGGCTGAGGAAGAGGAAATCAGTGTCAAAGCCGCTCGTTCAGAGCTGCTGCTTGCTGAGGAGCCTGGGTGAGTGGGACTGTCCTTTCCCGTGTCATGCTGGCACGCCTACTCCATAGTAGGATGCTTCACCGCAGCTCCAACACTCACCTGCAGGTTTCTGGAAGGGGAGGATGGGGAGGACACAGCAAAGATTCGCCAGGCGGACATCGTGGAGGCTGTGGACATTGCAAGTGCGGCCAAGGTGAGCGTGAGGATGGGGACGGGCCGGGCAAGGCGAAGTGGGGACTAGAAGGGGGATTACTGAAGTGAGCCATTTAGTTCTTGATTCTTTTTTTAACTCTTCCCTTGCCTAGCACTTTGACTTGAACTTGCGACAGTTTGGACCCTACAGGCTCAATTACTCTCAGACTGGGAGGTAAGGTTGAATTCTGGTGACTCTGGAAGTGGAATGAGGGCATGAGTCCTTAACCACTTCAGCCAGGCCCACCTCAGCCATACCCGTATGTGCTTGGTTGTTGATGTGGGGTGTGTCCTGTGATTTGCTTGCATGTGAGGGTGAACACGTATGACATTTCTCACCTGGAGAGAAGGGGCTGGCGTGAAGCAGACCTCAGATGGTCTGAGGGTGCTCCCCTGCATTGACACCCTGTTTGTTCCCCACCTTCAACAGACACTTGGCTTTTGGAGGGCGCCGGGGTCATGTGGCTGCCCTGGACTGGGTGACAAAGAAGCTCATGTGTGAGGTCAACGTCATGGAGGTGGTGCGGGACATCCGGTCAGTGGCCTGTCCGTCAGGGGTGTGAGACAGTCCTTCTTGATTGAATGACAGCTGTGACCTTTACCCTCTGCTCTCTCCTCCCAGGTTCCTGCATTCCGAGGCACTGCTGGCTGTCGCTCAGAACCGCTGGCTTTACATCTACGACAACCAGGGAATTGAACTTCACTGCATCCGCCGCTGTGACCGTGTCACGAGGCTTGAGTTCCTGCCTTTCCACTTCCTCCTGGCCTCATCTGTGAGTGGCTGTGCAGCACAGGGACTGGGCGGGAGCCCCTGAGAGGATCATGCCTCCTCTGGCACCCCAGTAGAGGGAGTACAGGGCAATCAGGACTCAATTTCTCTCTCAGTCAGAGACAGGCTTTCTGACCTACCTGGACGTGTCAGTAGGGAAGATTGTGGCCGCTCTGAATGCCCGGGCCGGACGACTGGACGTCATGACCCAGAACTCTTACAATGCCGTCATCCATCTTGGACACAGCAATGGTTGGTCCCTGGCTGAGATTTGACTCTCTGACCATCCTACCCTGCTTTTCTCCTGTATTTGTACTTCACGAGTCCCATAAAGTTGCCCTTTCACCTTCCTCTCTGGGCTCCTCTTGGTCTAGAGTCGCCATCTTTCCCGTTTAATCCCCTCGGTGCCCACTTTGGCTCTTCTCTGACCGCCAGGTACTGTGTCCTTGTGGAGTCCAGCCATGAAGGAGCCGCTGGCAAAGATTCTCTGTCACCGCGGGGGGGTCCGGGCTGTGGCAGTAGATTCTACAGGCACGTAAGTCACTTGTGTGGGCATGAGGTGCTGGTGGTCACAGCTGGGTGGAAAGGTATAGAAGGCCGTGTGTCTTTAAGAGCACAGACTCTGCATCAAGCTGCCTGGGTTTAAATCCTGGTGCCACCACTGACCAGCCTTGTGGGTTGGGCACATTACAAAACTCTGTGCCACACTTCCCTCACCCTGAGAGTGGGGACATGCGTATCTAGCTCAAGGGTCAGCAAATTTTTTCTATAAAGAGCCAGGTAGGCCTGGCTGGCACGGCTCAATGGTTAAGCATCAACCTATGAACCAGGACGTCATGGTTCGATTCCTGGTCAGGGTACATGCCCTGGTAGTGGGGGCTTCGTCCCCAGTGTGGGTGGTGCAGGTGGTAGCCAATTAATGATTCTCATCATTGATGTTTCTCTCTCTCTCTCTCTCTTTCTCTCTCCTTTCCTCTCATTTATATATACACTAGGGGCCCAGTGCACAAAAATTTGTGAACTCGGAGCGGGTCCCTCAGCCTGGCCTGTGCCCTCTCGCAGTCTGGGACCCCTTGGGGGATGCCCTCCTGCTTGCATGCCCTGGCCAATCTGGGTGAGGGGCTGATGGCTGTTTGCAGGCTTGCCAAGCCCCCCAGTGGGGACCCTCACCGCATGGAGGTGTGGCCAGCCTGGATGAGGGGCTGAGGGCTGTTTTCAGGCTGCCCACAGCTCCCATTGACCCAGCGTCCCAGTGAGGCTGGCTGGAATTAGGTTTCTGGGGTTTATTTATCTTCTATAATTGAAACTTTGTTGCCTTGAGCAGAGGCCTAGTCAGGCAATGAAGCCTCCTGTTTGCTTCAGCTCTGTGGGTTCTATAATTCAAACATTGTTGCCTTGAGCAGAGAGGCCCGGCAAGCCTAGGCAGGCAGTTTCAACTACATTCCTGGTGCAATGGAAGCTACCTGTTTGCTCTAGCTCTGTGGCTGTGCCATCTTGGCTGGGTTAATTTGCATACAGTCTCTCTGATTGCCTGGTGGGCGTGGCTTAGGTGTCTCGGAGTGGTGGTTAATTTGCATATTACTCTTTTATTAGATTAGATATGTGTATATATACACATATACACATATACATATATATATATACACATATGCATATACACATATATACATATACACATATATACACATATACACATATATGTATATACACATATCTATCTAATAAAAGAGTATTATGCAAATTAACCACCACTCTGAGACACCTAAGCCATGCCCACCAGCCAAGCCATGCCCACCAGGCAATCAGAGAGGCTGTATGCAAATTAACCCAGCCAAGATGGAGGCTGGCAGTCGCAGCTAAAGCAAAGAGGAGGCCAGCAATGGAGGAAACTGCCTGCCTAGGCTGGCTGTGGCCTCCGCTCAAGGCAACAAAGTTTCAATTATAAAAAGTAAATAAACCCCAGAAATCTGCTTCCAGCCAGCCTCGCTGGGACCTTGGGTCAATGGGAGCTGTGGCCAGCCTGAAAACGGCCCTCAGCCCCTCACCCAGGCTGGCCAGGCACTCCAGTAGGGATCTGAACCCTGAAGGGGATGTGACCAGCCTGAAAATGGTCCTCAGCCCCTCACCCAGGCTGGCCAGGCACCCCAGTAGGGACCTGAACCCTGAAGGGGCTGTGGGCAGCCTGAAAACGGCCCTCAGTCCCTCACCCAGGCTTGCCAGGCACACAAGCAGGTTGACATCCCCTGAGGGGTCCCAGACTGCGAGAGGGCACAGGCTGGGCTTAGGAACCCCCCCTCCCTGAGTGCACAAATTTTTTTTTTAATTTATCTTTATTGTTCAGATTATTACAGTTGTTCCTCTTTTTTCCCCCATAGCTCCCCTGCTCCCAGTTCCCACCCCACCTTCTGCCCTTGCCCCCCCACTGTCCTCATCCATAGGTATACGATTATTGTCTATTCTCTTCACGCACCCCCAACACCCTTAACTCCCAAAAATTGTTAGTCCACTCCCTTTCTATGCCTCTGATTCTATTCTATTCACCAGTTTATTCTGTTCATCAGAGTTTTTATTCACTTGATTCTTAGATTCACTTGTTGATAGATATGTATTTGTTGTTCATAATTTTTACTTTCCTTTTCTTCTTCCTCTTCTCAAAGGATACCTTTCAGCATTTCATATAATACTGGTAGGGTGGTGATGAACTCTTTTAGCTTTTTCTTGTCTGTGAAGCTCTTTGTCTGACCTTCAATTCTGAATGATATTACTTTGCTGGGTAAAGTAATTTTGGCTGTAGGTTCTTGCTATTCATCACTTTGTGCTGGTACCTGCCGGCACTACACGGGTACCTGAATGAGGGGGTGAGGCTAAGAAAAAGACAAGAGACAAAAAGATGGGGTCGGGAGGACTACAGTTCAAGACTGCAGCCCCGAGTTTATTGTAAAGCTCATATTTATCCGGCATAATTAAGGAAATTACTGTATACATGATTTTGGCAAGCACAGCAATTTAACCGCACACCGTTTCTCCTAAACTTCTCACCCTGCCAACTTCCTCATACTCTTCCTGCCCACGTCTAGTTCTCAGAGTATTAGCAGACTCTAGACTGGGTGTCAGCAGTCTCTTGACTGTCCTGTGATATTAGGCACCAGTAGTCTCTTGACTGTCCTATGATATTTCTAGACAAGCGCTTAAACAAAAGATCAGCAGTCAGTAATTTTAACTAGTGAAGAGGGGACTTAGAGAGCTACGCCCATATGAGACCCCTGCATTCAGGTCAGCTTTAAGAAGGCTACGCTCATATGGGACCCCTGCATTCAGGTCAGCTCCCAACAACTTTGAATATTTCTTGCCACTCCCTTCTGGCCTGCAAAGTTTCTGTTGAGAAATCAGCTGACATTCGTATGGGTGTTCCCTTGTAGGTAACTATCTGCTTTTCTCTTGCAGCTTTTGAGATTCTCTCCTTGTCTTTTGCTCTTGGCATTTTAATTATGATGTGTCTTGGTGTGGTCCTCCTTCGTTTCCTTTTGTTTGGGGTCCTCTGCGCTTCTTGGACTTGGAAGTCTATTTCTTTCACCAGGTGGGGGAAGTTTTCTGTCATTATTTCTTCAAATAGGTTTTCAATATCTTGCTCTTTCTCTTCTTCTGGCACCCCTATAATTCTGATGTTGGTACGCTTGAAGTTGTCCCAGAAACTCCTTACACTATCTTCATATTTTTTTATTCTTTTTTCTTTTGGCTTTTCTGGCTGGGTGGCTTTTGCCTCTTCATATGTCATATCTTTGACTTGATTCTTGCGATCCTCTCGTCTGCTGTTGCATCTCTGTATATTATTCTTTTTTTTTTTTAAATATTTTTTATTGATCTTTTACAGAGAGGAAGGGAGAGGGATAGAGAGTTAGAAACATCGATCAGCTGCCTCCTGCACATCCCACAATGGGGATGTGCTGGCAACCAAGGTACATGCCCTTGACCGGAATCGAACCTGGGACCCCCCAGTCCGCAGGCCGACGCTCCACTCACTGAGCCAAACCGGTCAGGGCTGTATATTATTCTTTATTTTAGTCAGTGTATGCTTAATTTCTAGCTGGTCCTTTTTCATATGCTCGAGGGTCTCACTAAATTTATTAGCAGTCTCTAGAAAATTCTTGAAAAACCTAATAACTATGGTTTTGAACTCTATATCCTATCGTTTTCTTTCCTCCATTTCTGTCATATGTGATCTGTTTCTTTGTCTCTGCATTTTGACTGCTTCCCTTTCTGAGTTAGGTGATCACTGAGAGGAATTAACCTCTAAGCCACTTGGTTATGAGAGTCAGCTGTGTCTACAGTGGGAGAACTTCTATGCTGGAGACACCCTTATGGGGCAAGAGTTGTTTCAGTGGGGCTTTTGTGCTCACTGCGTCTGCCCTGAGTGTGTCCCTTGTAGATCTGAGTTTTATTTAGGATGGTCCCACACTGGCCACTGGGTGAGGCTGGCTCTTGTATCTCTAAGGAGGTGTTGATTTAGCCTTTGCCTTAGGCTACTCAGCCTGTTATATGCAAAAGCCTCTGACGCAGTTTGGGAGGGGCAGGGCCTGGTGGGGGGGGTCTACCAGGCAGAGCAAACAGCTATGGCCAATTCTCAGCCCTGCGCTAAGGGGCACTGGGTCTCTGTGTCCCACGGTAATTGCTGCAAGCAACTCTGAGAGAAACCTGCTTTGGATTTCCTCCTGGTGCCAGTCAGTCCCCTTTCTCTGGGTGTGCGTCTGGGTCCCCAGAAACTTGCCTAGAACTGGAGTTCAGAGCTGCCAGGAGCTTGTGGCTCCCTCTGGTTTGAAAAAGAACCGCGTCCTCTGGCGCCAGCCCTCTCCCCAATCCCCATGTGCGTGCCTCCGTACCTCTGTACTTTTGCTTCCGCCACTCCTCTGAGTCTTAGTCTCTTTCTAGTTGTAGAATTTTCACTTAGCCAGCCTTCCTGTGGTTGTGGGTGGTGTCCGTGTTTTCTTTTCATAGTTATTTTGAAATAGTTGTGCACGGCTGCATTTACAGTGTTTACCTATGCCGCCATCTTGCTGTCTCTCCTCTGAGTGCACAAATTTTTGTGCACCGGGCCCCTAGTATGTATATATGTGTGTATTTTATATATGTGTGTATATATACATATATATCTAACCTAATAAGAGAGTAATATGCAAATTAACCATTTCTCTGAGACACTTAAGCCACGCCCACCAGCCAATCAGAGCAACTATACGCAAATTAACCCAACCAAGATGGCGGCCAGCAGCCACAGAGCTGGAACAAACAGGAGGCTTGCCCCGGCGATGCAGGAAGTTAAGGTTCCTGTCTGCCTAAGCCAGCTGTGGCCTCCTCTCAAGGCACCAAAGTTTCAATTATAGAAGATAAACCCCGGAAACCTGCTTCCAGCCTTGGGCTCAAGGAAGCGCTGGGAGCCTGTGTTGTCAGGGGCAACCCGACCTGGGCTCCGGTTAAAGCAACGAAGTTTCAACCTTAGAAGTTAAATAAATTCCAGCCAGCCTTGCTGTAAACAGCCATCAGCCCCTCACCCAGGCTGGCCAGGTACCCCAGCAGGGACCCCCCCCTCCCTGAAGGGGATGTGGCCAGCCTGAAAACGCCCCTCAGCCTCTCACCCAGGCTGGCCAGACACCCCAGGGGGGGGCCACCCACCTTGAAGGGACTGTAGCCAGCCTGCAAACAGCCATCAGCCACTCACCCAGGCTGGCCAGGTACCCCAGTAGGACACCCCTGCCTGAAGAGGCTTTAGCCAGCCTGCAAAAAGCCATAAGCCACTCACACAGGCTGGCCAGGCACCCCAATGGGACCCCTACCCTGATCCGAGACAACCTTCAGGACAAACTAGCCGGCCCCCACCCATGTACCAGGCCTCTGTCCTATATAATAAAAGGGTAATATGCAAATGGACCCTAACAGCAGAACCACTGAGAATGACTAGTCACTATGACACACACTGACCACCAGGGGGCAGATGCTCAATGCAGGAGCTGCCTCCTGGTGGTCAGTGCACTGCCACAGAGGGAGCTCTGCTCAGCCACAAGCCAGGCTGCTAGCTGCCAGCACAGCAGTGGTGGTGGGAGCCTCTCCTGCCTCCTCAGCAGAGCTAAGGATGTCCGACTGCAGCTTAGGCCTGCTCCCCGCTGGCAAGTGGACATCCCCCGAGGGTCCCCGGGCTGCCAGAGTAGGCCCAATCCCATGGGGACTGGGCCTAAGCCAGCAGGTGGACATTTCCCAAGGGGTCCCAGATTGCTAGAGGGCACAGGCCGGGCTGAGAGATCCTAACCCTGAGTGCATAAATTTTTGTGCACCGGGCCTCTAGTATATATAAAAGCCAGATAGTAAATGTTTTAGGCTTTGCTGATCAAGAGGCAAAATCAAGGGTATTACGTAGCTATTTGAATAATAAGAAAGAAGAAAGTATCACAAGTTTTTAAACAATGAAATTCAAAATGTATTAACTGAATACTACATTTTTCAAATAAAGGTCTACTAATGGGAAGAATTAGATTCCTCTTTTTGAGGATATTTTGCTTAATTGATAATTCAAAGTTAGTGTTCGAAGTCATCAAACTCTACTGAAAATGTGTATCTGTTAATGCTGATCTTAGAGAGGTTTTACATATTTTATCCTGAAAATGTCTTGCACACAGGCAGGTAATGAGACAGGTGGCCCAGGAGGTGCTCGGAGTGCTGTCGGGTTATAACCAGCAGCAATGCAAAGCAATCCCATGTCAGTGTCTGTCTTGACCACTCTGCTGTGCTAATGCAGCACGAAAGCAGTAAATGAGTGAATGTGGTTGCATTCCAATAAGACTATTTGTGGACACAATTTCTTATAATTTTCTCATCTTGAAATACTCTTTTTTGTTTTTGTTTAGTGTATTTTGATTAATTTCAGAGAGGAAGGGAAAGAGAGAGAGAGAGAGAGAGAGAGAGAGGATGAGAGAGAATCATTAGGCGGCGCCCCACACTGGGATCGTGGCTGCAACCCAGGCATGTGCCCTGACCAGGAATTGAACCATGACCTCCTGGTTCATAGGTTGATGCTCAACCACTGAGCCACACTAGCCAGGCTTGAAATATTCTTTTGATTTTTTTCACCAACCACTTAATGTAAAAATCATTCTCAGCTGTGGGCGTTACAGATCTAGGTGGTGGGCCGGATTTGTTTGGACGCAGTTTGCCAGTCCTGGGCTGAGCTCAAAAAGCTCTTGTAGGCGGTAAAGTGAGTTCAGGCGCATCGAGCCAGTGAACAGGGAGCACTGCCTTCAGCGTCCCGTCAGTAAGCACATGGTTCCTGTGAGGTCTGGCTGGTATGAGGGCAGGGAGGTGGGTTTGCTTGGAATGTCTGTGCTTCCTTAAGCGCATTTGCCTTTCACAGCTATTCTGTCTGCTGTGTATGTGTGTAGATCTGGGGGAGTTTTTCACACAGATCCCTGTGTGTTTTCTTCTCATTCCTTTCATGCATCAGGCCTTTGAGGGGCTCTGTGCTAAGGTCCGGGGGCATCAGGATGAATGGGCCATTGAGCCTGCTTGGTGCCGTGTTCCAGTTACACTTGCTTCACAAAAACAGGTGACAGTAGTTTTCAGGGACGATTGGCTAGGTGGGGCATCTGGTTGCCACTCAGCTGTCTTCTGTCACCCCAGACTTAATGTGTCCGTCACTGGACCGGACATCTGCCTCTCAGGCTCCTCCTTTTCTGCATATTTTCCTGTCGCGCACAATTTGACTTCTTGGACACCACTAGCTCCCAGCACAGCCCCGTGTCCTTGGCATCCGGAGGAGCAGAACTTGAAAGCACTGTTTGCTGAGTGTCGTCTGGGTGCCCAGGCTCTGCTGCTCATGAGCCCCGTGGAGTCCTGACTCTGTCCCTGCACATGTTTCCCTCCATCCTTGCTGTCTCCGTGGGCATGTGATGCCCTCAGCCTGCTTCCAGCCTCAATCCTTCTTCCTGCCTTGTTCCTGAGAGCTGTCAGAACAACCTCTCCACGAGCTGCTTTCCTTCTTTTACAGCTGCTCAAGAATCATCTGCATTAAATAGCAACTACATACCTTTATTTTTGTTTGAAAGGAAATCAGGAAAAGGAAAAAGCGAAGTGGCCCCCACCTAATGGAAGCCTGTAGGGGCTCGGACCCCTTAGGTTCCCAGAGCTGTATTTTTGGTGCCGAGTGAGTTGGTTCTGCTTCTTTGGCCCCATAGCTGGGCCAGCCTGGCCAGTGCGAGGTTTGTCCCGGGCTGGCTGCCTTCTGTGGGCTGCTGGCCCTGAGCTGTACTTTGCCTTCCGAGGCTGCCTGGGTCGGCTGCTCCTCTTCAGGGCTTAATGAGCTCAGCACCAGGGCAGAATGGCTCCCGTCTCTGACCGCAGGTCCGGCCCCTGGGTCCTCCGCAGGGGCTCCAGAGATGAGGCTTGCCTCTTCCATAAGAGGCTTCCTGGAACCCATTGGATTGCGTTCTCAGAGCGGGACTGTTTACCACGCTTAGTCACCTGGTATTTGGATAGGTTCCCAGAGGCGGGTGAGCAGTCAGGATGTGCCCGGAGTTGCTGGTGCACGGAAGGGTGTGGCTGTCCCAGGAGCCCTTGTGGAGCTGGGCCCTGACAGTCTCGTCAGAAGTATCTAGCGGGGTCCTTTGCTCTTAGGAACTCTTCGTTCCCCTCCTCCTAGGCTCATAGCACAGCTAGAGACAGCATCCTTGGCCCTTTGCAACGTGTGTCTCCTGGCCCAGCTGGCTCCTCTCCAGCCTCCCTCGCTGAGGAACAGCTTGAACATAGGCAGAAAGGCCAGCCTTTGACAATAAACGAGTGCAGTGCCTGATACCTTGAGAGGATCTGGTCAGCGACCTCACCCTCCTCTGGGGAAGGGGGTGGAGTAGGACCCTCTGGCGCACGGCTTCATGACTTCCTAAGGTTTCCTCAGGTCCATGCATCTTCCGTGGTGGCTTGTGATGGCCAGAGGCCACGGCTGGGGTGTTGGGGTCCCAGTCTGACTTGACAGCCCCTGCAGTGTGTCCCCTGCTGACCCTCCTGGCCTGTTTCCTGCCAGTCCTGGAAACACCCCTCCCCTTCCCCCTCGCCTCCCTGCTCATCCATTTGTACCTGCTGTGTCTGCTTCTGCTTTCTTGAGAATTGCTGGGAATGGCTCAGATCCCAGGCCCCCCAGGAAGGCCTCCTGACCACTGCAGTCCATCCTCCCGGACCCCCTCCCCCTTTACTGAGCTGCCATGCTGTCTGTGCAGTGGGAGGCACATTTAGGTACACGTCTTGAGTAGGTTAGAGGGCAGATGCTAAAAAATAGGCCTGGCTTGAATCCTAGATCTACCTCTTGCCCTGCTTTCCTTCCACTGAGCTGTTTCCTCATGTGTAAAAGGGAAATACATAGTAGAGTTGTGTGACGTGTGACAGGTGGCTGTCTGCAGTGTTCGGTGTCATGTTGTGGTTACCATCAGTCTTTTTTTATCCCCAACCAGACTTGATGCTTGGACTCGGCCACAGGCCTGCTCAGTAACCCTCACTACAGAGTAATTGGGCCTCCTCATCCCCCAGGTACATGGCCACCTCTGGCCTGGACCACCAGCTGAAGATCTTTGACTTGCGAGGGACCTTCCAGCCTCTGAGTGCTCGGACCCTGCCCCAGGGAGCAGGGCACCTGGCCTTCTCCCAGCGGGGACTGCTGGCCGCAGGAATGGGTGACGTGGTCAACATATGGGCAGGACAGGGCAAGGCCAGCCCACCCGTCCTGGAGAAGCCCTATCTCACCCACCGGCTCTCGGGCCATGTGCATGGCCTGCAGTTCTGCCCCTTTGAAGACGTGCTGGGGGTGGGGCACAGTGGGGGCATCACCAGCATGTTGGTTCCTGGTAAGTGGGCCCAGTGGTGGGCCTGAGGTAGCCGGGAGCAAGGAGCCTGGTCAGGATGGAGTGCTGAGCTGGATTCTTGCTTAAGGCTCCATACTCTTCCCTCCCCCCAGGTGCTGCTGAGCCCAACTTCGATGGCCTGGAGAGTAATCCCTACAGGAGCCGGAAGCAGAGGCAGGAGTGGGAGGTGAAGGCTCTGCTGGAGAAGGTGAGGATGTGGGGACTGGGTTGGGGCTGCGGAAAGCTCTCCTACTGGGGTCTTGGAAAGAGTTGGATTCAGCAACCACCTGGCTTCAGGCCCTCTTTGGGGTCACCCTCCTCACCCATTCCTGTCCCTCTCTCTGTGACCCCTCCAGGTACCTGCAGAGCTCATTTGTCTGGACCCACGAGCCCTGGCAGAGGTTGATGTCATTTCTTTGGAGCAGGCAAAGAAGGAACGGATAGAGAGGCTGGTAGGGAGCAGACCCAAGTCCCAGGCACACCCTCACCCACCACATCCCACAAGTGCGGTACAGCAGGTGGGTGCTGCCACAGTGCCCTGTCTCTGAGGCTGGTACAGACTTCACTCCTGTCCCCTTCCCCAGGGCTACGACCCAGATTCCAAGGCTCCCTTCCAGCCAAAGCCAAAGCTGAAGGGCCGAAGTTCGACAGCAAGCCTGGTGAAGAGGAAGAGGAAGGTCATGGACGAGGAACACAGGGTAAAGGAGCTTTTGGGGGTGGGCCGGGCCTCCCATGGGCTGTACCCTCCTGCTTGGTGCCTGTTTTGCTAGCCTGCCACTTCTCACTTTGCTCCCTATCTTCCCAGGACAAAGTCCGACAGAGCCTTGAGCAGCAGCCACAGAAGCAAGAGAAGGCGGCCAAGCCCAGGGGGGCCCGGCCATCTGCCCTGGACAGATTTGTGCGCTGAGCCAGGCTCCAAGATGGCCTGGGAGCAACAGTCTCTCCCCAAGATCACCTGGGCAGGACTTCCTGTTCTGTGGAAGGAGGAGGGGCAGGTGCCCCTTCCCCACTGGGAGTAGACAGCTGGCTCCCGGGGTGGATGGGTATTAAAGAAAGTGGAGTTTTTAGATAATGTGTCTGATCATCCTGTGTACTTGTCCCTTCCTTGGCCCAGCCTGGGGCTACTCCAGGCTCCAGGTGGTCTTGTGTCCCGCCGCTCCCCCCACCCCATACCTTGTGGTTGCTGTGGCCTTATCTTTAGGGGCTTTTCTCCTCAAAGAGGCTGTGCTCTCTCTCCGGAGTACCTGGAGCTGTGCTTCCCACCCAGCAGGCTGTGTGCTGGGACTCCTGGTGCGGACCACACTGCACTCAAAGGAGTAGAGAGAGAAATTTATTGAGGGGCTCCTGCCCCTCCTACCATGGACGGGGGACGACTGCAGCACTCTCCTCATGACCATCTTTGGGGCTGGCAGGCCTGACCCTGTGCCCTTCAGGCTTCAGTGACAGACTGAGCATCTGGAGGAAGGAAACTGTCCAGTTGCAGCCAGATGCCTTTGGCTTGGGAGAAAGGTGGGGGAGCTGGCTGGCCCCTCAGCTCCTCACTCCTCCAATCGCCAGGGTCCTCAGCTGTGAAGCCAGGCTATGAGCCGACACCGCAGGATGCCCAGGACTCCCTGGAGCCAGGAGCAGAAGGGCGCAGTCCTTTCCCCATCAGAGCCGCCCACCAGCTTCCAGGCTTCCTGCATCTTCCCGGGGTCCAACCTGTGGGATGTCAGCAGGAATTTCCCATAGCAGCACCGGTCCAAGGGATAGTGGGTGGCACCAGCCAGCTTGACACAGTGGGTCGGCGTGAGGCCTCCTCGTCGGGCACTCACCCCCACAAAGACATCTTCCAGTGGCAGAGGGGGTGCCCGGCTGGCCACTTTGAGGATAAGCTGCACAGCGGAAGCTGACAACACATATCCTGTACCCGAGGCATAGGGTGGGAAAGGACCCCAGGTGGCAGGCCACTGCTCCTCCGATATTTGGTGCTTGCCCCCTGGAGTCCGAGAGGGGTGCACCCGCCAGTGCACGCGGCCCAGGTACAAGAGAGGCATGGGCTGACTCACCAGGGTGGGGCGGCCTCCTTTCCACCCTCCTCCAGCCTCAGCCCCTCTCCGGGGCTCCATGCCCCGCTCCCATTGCTCCCAACGGCCCCCTCGCCGGACCAGCTCCGCTACCAGTTCCGGAACGTTGACAAACACATCATCATCGGTCTTGAGGACGTAGCGGGCCATGGGGCAGTGTCTGTCCGCCCAGCTCAGCCCGCTGAGCGTCTTGAGGGTCAGGTTGCGGTAGGAGTCCTGGAAGGCCGCCTGCAGTATGTCCCCCTGGGCCACCGACTCCCGTTCCAGGTCGTTCTCATGGGAGCCCCAGGCCGGATGCCGGCCGCTAGGCTCTCCCAGGAGAAAAAGGGTCTGCACCCTAAGCCCTCGGGCCTCACGCTGCCCGCCCCACGAGGCCCGAATGGCGTTTCTTTGGTTGAGGTTCTCCGGGGCCGTGCACACGAGGATGAGCAGGAAGGGAGGGGCGCCGGGGCCACCGCAGGCGTCCTCGTTGGGGATCAGGAGACGCGGCAGGGCCAGGGGCGGCCCTGGCGAGGCCGGTGCCGGCAGCAGGGAGGCTAGCGAGAGGCTCAGCAGCTCCTCCCCGAGGCCCGAGGGTCCGAAGAGGGCCCAGACAATCACCAGCAGCAGGGCGGCGAGGAGCAGGCGCCGGAAGAGGCTGGGGGGCATGGCGTGGCGCAGTCAGAGGGAGCCTGAGCGGGGAGATGGAGGGCGGTTGGAGGGCGCAGAGCCGGCTCTCGGCAGCCCGTCTCTAACCGACCGCGCCTAGGATGGGGCGAGTGGAGATGGCGAGCGGTACCTGCGCCATAAGATGCGGAGACTCGGACGCGGGAGGCTACGCCTGGCGCTGCGGGGAGGTTACCTGGTCGCTGCCCCGTCACCCCGAAGCTCAGCTCCATGGCTGGCGAAGAGCGGCTGCCCCAGCTGCCTCCCGCCGGCGCCGAGCCGCAGTCCCGCCCTCCCCGGGAGGGGTGTGGCTCCGTGCGTACCCAGAACCCCGCCGGCAGCGAGGCCGATACGGGAATGGGGCTTTTCTGGGGGCCGGAAAGTAATTGGACCAGTGCGTGTTGACGTATGTCTTTCCTCCCCAACCACGTGTTACCTCCAGGTGTCGAGACCTCAATTCCATATCAAAGAAATTGCATCCCGTCCCCAACTTTCCCACACCCGCTCCCACACTGTAGAAACCTAGGACGGCCAAAACCTGCAAAAACTCACCGGAGCTGCAAAAGACTAGGCTCCAACTGCCGGCACTCCCCACTCCGGCCCCACAGAAAACGGGCTGGGCTCCCCCTACAGGCTGAGTGACTACTCCCACCTCTTACCTTATGAGGGTGGGAAGGGAGTGACACCATTCATTGCTTAAACCAAAACCAAGGACATGGTTTGGGTAGCTGGGGGTGGGGAATGACCAACAAGGTCCTCATGACAGCTAGCATTCCCTGGCAATGCCCCCAGAGGAAGCAAGAAAAGTCACAACGGAAGCCACAGGTGTATAAACTATTTATTAACAGACGAGGCCTACAGACTCATTTCTTCTTGGACACACCCACAGTGCGACCCCGGCGGCCAGTGGTCTTGGTGTGCTGGCCTCGAACACGAAGACTGTTGGTGAGAAAAGAAGGGTCACAGGTCACACACATCACACAAAACACCTGGGAAGAGAAGGCAGCCCCAAGGAAAGGAGACCCCCACCCACACTCACCCCCAGAAGTGGCGCAGCCCTCTGTGGGCCCGGATTTTCTTGAGCCGCTCCAGGTCTTCACGAAGCTTGTTGTCCAGACCATTGGCCAGGACCTGGATCAGAAGAGGGTGAAGGATGCTTCCATGACCCCACCCTCCGCTGCCCTGCCCGTCTTCAACCTCTCAACCCAATACACACCTGGCTGTATTTCCCATCCTTCACATCCTTCTGTCTGTTCAGGAACCAGTCTGGAATCTTGTACTGGCGTGGGTTCTGCATAATGGTGATCACACGTTCCACCTGGCAGGCAGGACACAGGTCAGATCCCGATGGCACCGGTGTGAGGTAGGCCCAGCCCACAGGTCCCCTTCCCGGTCCTCACCTCGTCCTCTGTGAGCTCTCCTGCCCTCTTGGTGAGGTCGATGTCTGCTTTCCTCAACACCACATGAGCATATCTTCGCCCTACACCCTGAGGAGAGGTTTTGGAATTGGGCTGGAGTTATTTTTTGGTTTCCTTTATCGCCCCCATTGTTTAAAAAAAAAAAAAAAGCACACAAAGGCACCGCCTGCAACCGTCTAGGGCTTGCCACATAACCTGCACCTCACCCACTTTTCCAGATAAGAAGCTTAATGATTAAGTAGTAAAGAGGGAAATAGTTTTGTTCAGGCCCAGGGCTGGACCAAGAACTTGGCGGATAACCTCGGCAAAGCAGGAACGCCTTTCATATCGCCCCGCATGTGCACTTCCTGACAAATGCTGGCTGTCAAAGCAGTGACAGAGCCTGGCACTTGAAGCTGACACAGCTTCAAAGCAGCGGGTCTGTTGGTCAACGGATAGGACTGTCAGCTCCTGGGAACTCTAAAGGTCCTTGGCCTAGCCACTGCACAGCCATGACCAGTTTTATGTATTCATTTCGGAGAGGAAGTTAGAGGGGGCGAAACATCCATTCGTTGTTGCACTTATTTATCCCCTTACAATTGTTTCTTGTGGGGGATTGAACCCACAACCTTGGTGTATTGGGACACATTCTAATCAACTGAGTTACTGGCCAGGGCCACAACGATCAGTTTTTAAAGATTACAAACTTGGTTCTGTCGGTGCTCAAAGTTGACAAGGCCCTAGAGAACTTATTGCCCAAATCAAACTTACAGATCTGGACAGTGAAGCATGGTGACTTGGGTTCAATGGTGCCTCCACCCAATGTATTTCCATCCAGAATCTCAGAATGCTCCATTAGGAATCTTTGAAAATATGGTCAGAATGAGGCTATACTGCATTAGGGCACCCCTAAATCCAATGAGCCTACCTTACTAAAGGAGAGGACATGTAGACACAGGAAAAGCCATGTTATAACTAAGTCAAGAATCTGGAGATGTGGCTGTAAGACAGAACTACTGAGGATTGCTGGTGCCTACGAGATGGTAGAAGAGGCAGACGGGATTCCTGGAGCCTACAGAGGGAGCATGCCCTGCGGACACTTTGATCTTATCTATTTGGTGTACACAACTGCGACTAGGTTTCTGTTGTTTTATGCTAAGACCGTGGTAACCTGTTACAACAGCCCAAGGAGAGATGGTATTTTCTCTTTGTAAGAAAGTGACCTAGGACCCTGGCCAGTGTGGCTTCATTAGCTGGAGCCTAGTCCCATGCACCAGAGTCTCAGGCTCAATTCCCTGTTAGGGCACATGCCCTGGTTGCAGGTTCCATCCCAAGTAGAGGTGTGATGGGAGGCAGCCGATTTGTTTCCCTCCCTTATTAAAACCCCTCAGGCGAGGATTTAATATGTACAGATAAAATAGCATACATTTGAGATTTACTTTTAAATATGCGTGGAAAGGGCGTAGATGAAACAAGATTTTTAGTTTTTAGCTAGATGACACCTTGATTTTATGGACCCTGATTTAATAGACTTCAGATTTAATGGACAAAATTTCCAGTCCATATGTCATATGTGAAAATGAACACCCTATTAATAACCAATATCAACCTATAATTAAAGCAACAGGTTATTCAGTTATTTTTATCAAAATGTAGAGAGTAGGCCATCCGGTGGGAAAAACACCGGTAATTTCACTGGCAAACATTACACAGCTACAATTATAGCGTACAGATTTAAGTCCAAGTTTCACTGCTCGTAAACCATGTTCAGGGAATGATTAGCACATAATCACACTGCACCGTGTGATGGTTGGTTCTATTGTGACACTTTTATGCAGCAGTTTTTAATGTTTTTATTGATTTGAGATAGAGGAAGGGAGGGGGAGGGGCAAGGAGGGCTACTTCCTGCCTGCCCCTCCTGGGACCCAGCCTACACCTGCACATGCCACACCAGCCAGGGCTCTGCAGTGGCTGTAACCTGTGCCAGGCCACATGTTCCCAAGCAGGTGCATGTTTACTCACGGTGACTGCTGAGCACACACTCACTAGACCTATTAAATATAAACTTAAAATCACAGTAAAACATAAAAAACTGTGAAATTCAAGTTTTCATACCTAATTTTAATTGCACAAACATTCCTACGTAAGTAAAAATAGGTAAACCAGATCCACAGATGCCCCCTTTTCCATCCAGAAGACTGCACTACAGGGAACAGTCATGTTTGTAGTCCACGAGCCTGGACCACATTATAGAAGAGCTAATACTCTGAAAGCATTTGGAGAAGTACTGCTCACGGGGACACTGGCATTTTGGCAGGACAAGTGTTCCTTATGCTCCCCAGTCATTAGTAACCCAGATGACAGTTATCCCTGATTTAGAGGAAGAACAGAAGACCAGGCAGCCCTAAAGAATACCCACAGCAAAAACCTGCAAGTGGAAATAAAACCAGGAAGGGAAAACAGCAGAGAAACAGTGCAGGATCTTCATTCTCTCTCAACACCCTCTTCTTGGTATCTTCCATTCCATTCCTCACCCTCCCCGCGATTAACTGTGCTGACCACTTCAGAGGAAACCCTCCCCCCACCCAGGCTGCCTTTCCCCATCCTGGGTCCTTAACAAAAGACCAGAGCCTTAGTTCTCTTATCAGAGGAAGAGCTAACTGCCTTTGTTGGCTCTTCACAAAATTAGCAAAAAAACCTCATCTATAGAAATAACCGTCCCAGTGACAAGCAGGGGATCGGGATCCCTGGAGACTTCATTCAGTACCTGAAACTGCCTCGGTGGTGGTGTTCTTTGTAAATATATTTTTATTGATTCCAGAGAGGGAGAGGGAGAGATAGAAACATCAACCACAGATTGGCTTCCAGCCGCACACCTGCTATTGGGGATCAAGCATGTGCCCTGACCTGGAATCAGACCTCCTGGTTTGTGGGCCCTCGCTCAACCAGTGAGCCAACACCGGCCTGGAGGACTGTTTTAAGTTGACAAGTTATAACATATTTAACTAATGAGTACAAAATCAACTAATTTTGAATAGGCAGTTTAACAGAAGCACCCCATTAACCCTGCTCACCCTTTACTACCATTTCATTTGTCTCATTGTAACCCCTTGAAAAGGAACTTCTGTACTTTCCTTTAAAATTCTTTGAAACCAGGCAAAAGCATTCCTGATAACGTCCATGCCCTAATCCTGCTTGAGCACCTATCACACAAGCTGGGAACTGTGAGGAGATAGGACTAGCTCCGACCCTGGAGGGCGCACATCCTGCTGGGAAAAGAAGTCCTTCAGCCATCTCCCCTGTATTCCAGAGAACAAAAATAGAACCCCCCCCTTTGGCTCCAAGAGTCCACTCATTTGGGGAAGGGAGGTACCCAAGCTCGCATTCACCCTTATTTCACGCAATGAGCCAAGGACTGGTTCCCCCTTCAGCTGGACAGAGGCAATGGCTTTCACCTCTGGAAATGTGAGGAAATGTCCTGCTCATTAGGTAGTGACATCCTCCCAACTATGTTCCTTCACGCTTGGAATCTGTTGGCACTTGTACCCACAATTACCCGATTTACGGGCATATGAACGTCACAGGAAGGGCTGCTGTTATGATGCACTGGGAAGAGGAGGCACAAACCAAGCCCAGGACGACCTCCAGATGAGGGCTGACGGCCCAAGAAAATCCTAGCGAATTCATGTAGAGAAACCCACTCCCCACCCCGGGGGAACTATCGCGGCTTGACCTTGCCGTAAATGTGGAAAGGGGCTCAGGGCTTACCCAGCAGCTGAGGTGACCTGGCTGGGGCTTGTTTCCTCAAGCTTGCCTCACTCACAGCTTAGGTCTTAACCACCTAAGTCTCACGTATAGTCTCCACTCCTCGCCCTCCTTTACCTTAATTGCAGTGATGGCAAAGGCTATTTTCCGCCGCCCATCGATATTGGTGTTGAGTACTCGCAAAATGTGCTGGAACTTCTCAGGAATCACTAGAGACTGACAGAGATTGGGGGAGAAAGCAGACACCGTGAACCAGCAAATCACAACCTCAGACAGGAGCGTGAGACTCGTCACACAGGGAGCCACGGCGACCCTGCGGGTTCTCACCAACTGCAAACTCCTGAGACCTGCGGACAGCAGGCACAGGCAATGTTGGGGTCGGGGGCAATGCAGCCTCTGGGAGAGCACAAACCTCCTGCCTGTCTCCTGAGTACACTCTGCATGCGGAGGCCAGAGGTCCCCCTGCACGCCCAAGCCTTCCGCTGCTTTCGAGCGCCCGGGAGCGCCTCTTCCTCTGGCCCCACTCCCCAGAAACGGAGGTCTCTAGTCGTTCCTTCCCAGGGCGCGATCCAAAGTTCCACACAGAAAGTTGCAGACCCCTAGAGCGGGGCGTTTTCGGCTCCCTGACAGCAGACCTTCCCTGCCCGGTCCGATGTCGCCAGATCCCCGGACGGATTCGAGTCTTACCATGGCGGCAGCGGCGTGCAGGCCTCCTGTGGAAGAGAAAGCGGAAGTTACGTAATAGTCTTATATAGCGAGCAGGCGGAAGGGGCGGGACTATGTCGGTGTAGCTTCCGGAAACGGCTTGTGCCGGCGTCGACTTGACTTCAGAGAGTCTGAATTAGTTGCTGCCACTTCCGGCGTGCTCTCTTTACAGCTCGTGACGTTCTGGGGTGTGCGAGCCGCGAAGGTTCCGGGTGAGAGTGTGCGGAGACTTCCGCTTCCCGTTTGTACCTGGTGAGGTAGTTAGCGCTCAAGGGAAGGCTGGACTGAGACACTGAACGCAAGTACTTGGGAACGATTTCGCGCTGTGCAACGCACTCTGCACGTGTAGGTCCCCCGGGAGGACGGACTCGCGCGCCTGACAGCTGCCGGAAGTGAGGCTGCGCCAATGGCCGCCGCTGCTACCATGGCGGCCGCTGCCCGGGAGCTGGTGTTGCGGGCCGGGGCCTCAGACATGGAGGAGGAGGAGGGCCCGCTGGTGAGGACGCAGGGCTTTTTCTCCTCCGGAGTCTCGTTCGGTCGCGCTCGCGTCTGGGTGGAGGTTCGGGTGGGAGCTCGCGGCCGCCAGAGATGCGCTCCGCAGCCCTCCCTGGAGTCGGACCCGAGCTTGAGCAGCGACTGCAATTCCCGGGGCCCAGTGCCAATTAACCTCCAGATTTGGGAGCAGAACAGAGAAGCAGTGCTGTCTGAAGGTTAAGAGCGTGGCTTTGGGGGCAGATTGCCTGTGTTTTAGTCCCAGCTCTCACGCTATGTCCTTGGGCAAGTTAGCTACCTCTCTCTCTGCCATCACTTTCTATACCTATAAGGTGAAGGAAACTATAAGACATACTGTGAAGGTGAGATTCCAGGGCAGGAATAGGGGAAACTGAGGCAGAGAAACTAGGAGAAGGCCAAACTGTGAGTAATTTGCAACTGGCCTGCAAATAGCAAACCACTGTCGTCCCCAGCCACGCACACGCCTAATGGGTGCAGAAAGCGAGGCGGAAAGCAGAAAGGAAAAAGGGGCACTTTCACGCCCAAAGCAGAGAAGCCAGCAGCCTCAGGGCTCTGCGAGATAAAGTTGCCAGGATTCTGGGAAGGCCACAACAAGAAAACCTTGAGGCTTAATCCGTACCAAGATATTCAGCAAAAGAATCTTGTGGAACCTACAAAGAAGAGGGCATGTGACTCTTAAACTTGCTCCAGACACTCGCTTTTCCGGGTTAGCCAGAGAAGCCCATCTGTGCCCCAGGCCGGATGAGATAGATTTGCTTACTTTGCTTTCTCAATAAAGTTGCATGCTTTAATGGCTTTAGTAAATCGGCTGTTGACAACACAGGGTCTTCGTATAAATTCATTTATATGAGAAGACAAGGCTCAAGGTTGGGGACAGCCCTCTCCCACTAGTTCAGGGGCCTCTCCTGTCTGGTAACCCCTCTCTGGTGTCCGGGAGAGGGGCCTGTAACACTACAGTACAGGTTGTTGGTTAGAACAGTGAGTATATTTAAGATGGCACCTGGCATACAGGTAAACATTGTTAGCTGACATTTCGAGAAAGACGAGCTCCCCAGAGGAATTGGGATAGAACACCTAAAATAGCAGAAGTCTGGGCTCCTAAATTCAGCTGCAAGTTCTGCTCTGTCCTCTCAACTCCTCATTGTTCTCATCCATTCTCTGTGGATTGCCTGGCTCCTTGTCATATTCCCTGCCCATCAGCCCCGACTCATAGATGGGGTACAGTGTGAGACTCGGAATTTTTCACTCAGTACCTTTGGCTGCCCAGTTACAGTTCCTCCCTCCCCCTTGAAGGATTAGGGATTATTCCATTATCTATTTGGTTTGTGTTTTGTTAATCCTCACCCGAGGATATTTTTCCATTGATTCTTGGAGTGTAAGGGAGAGGGAGAGAGAGAGAGACAGAAAACATCAATATGAACCCTAACCTGTTTGGCTCAGAGGATAGAGCATTGGCCTGCATACTGAAGGGTCCCAGGTTCCATTCTGGTCAAGGGCACCTGCCTGGGTTGTGGGTTTGATCCCCAGTAGGGAGCGTGCAGAAGGAGCCAATCCATGATTCTCATCTTTGATGTTTCTATCTCTCCTTCTTCACTCCTCTGAAATCAATAAAAATATATTTTAAAAAGAAAACATAGATATGAGAGAGACACACTGATTGGTTGCCTCCCACATGTGCCCCAAGTGGCACTGAGGATCGAGCCTGTGATTGAGGTACGTGCCTTTTTAAAAAAAATATGTTTTTATTGATTTTAGAGAGGAGGAAGGGAGAGGGAGAAATAAAAACATGCATGATGAGAGAGAATCATTGATCCCCTGCCTCCTGCATGCCCACTGCTGGGTATCTAGCCTGCATTCCAGACTGGGAATCAAATCATGACCTCCTGGTTCATAAATCAGTGCTCAACACTGAGCCACACCAGCCGGGTGAGGTATGTGCTCTTGACAGGAATTGAACCCAGGACTCTTCAGTCCTTGGGCCGACACTGTCCGCTGAGTCACACTGGTTAGGGCTGCATTACATTTTCTTTCCTTTTCCCTCTGTGTCCTTCCTCATTAACTTACCCTCTCCAGGGGAGTGGTCCAGATCTGCAGGAGCCGTTGCAGCTTGGAGTGTTGGACATCACCTCTGATGAATTTATCCTGGATGAAGTGGATGGTGAGTGGTGGCCCAGGGTGGATGCAGAGGGCCTGTCATCTGAGAGGCACGGGGGCTGGAAGTAACAAGGCAGGGACTGGTGTGCAGGTGTTCACTGGGGAGAGGGAGCTGTGAACTGAACCTTTATAATAAACTTTTATTTCCAGTTCACATTCAGGCAAATCTGGAGGATGAGTTAGTAAAGGAAGCTCTTAAAACGGTGAGGCTTTCTACTATACTAACCTGCCCTCCCCCACCTTCCCTCCCCTTGAAGGAAAAAAAATGCAAACAGTCTTTTGTGCTTATGTTCTGGTGTCTTACTCTCTAGTCCATTGTTGATTCTGTCCAGTGTCCCCTCGCTGTGACTTCCTCCTGAACTGTGATGTTGTTCTCCCAGGGTGTGGATCTCCGTCACTATTCAAAGCAGGTTGAGCTGGAGCTACAACAGATTGAGCAGAAGTCGATTCGGGATTGTATCCTCCAGCAGAGGAAAGGGGGGTGTTATTAAAACGGGGGTTTGTGGGGTGTGCTGCAGACAGCCTGGCTGGGGGTGAGCTCTTCTCTCTCAGGGTTCTGTCACCTCAGGGAGGAACTGGAGAGTTCCTGCAGGTCTGCGGATCTTCATCCTCACGGAGAGGCCCCTTGACTTTCTGTGGGTCAGATATCCAAGAGAGTGAGAACATAGCATCACTACACAACCAGATCACAGCCTGCGATGCTGTCCTCGAGGTTCGTAACCATGACCTGTAACCCCGGAAATAACCTTGAACCAGATCGTGGTCTTTGGTGCCATTTTTCTTCTTGTTATTTTGTTAATCTTCACCCCAGGATATTTTTCCATTGGTTTTTAGAGAGAGTGGAAAGGAGAGGGAGAGACAGAAACATCGGTGTGAGAGAGACACATCGATTGGTTGCCTCCTGAAAGTACCCCGACCAGGGCTGGGGAACCTGCAACCAAGGTATGTGCCCTTGACCAGAATCGAACCAGGACCATTCAGTCCACAGGCCGACGCTCTATCCACTGAGCCAAACCGGCCAGGAGGGTGCAACCTCAGGTGGGGACAAAGCCACTTGAATGACCTCAGCAGCCTTTTTTATTGTTACTGCCATAACTGATGTTATGTGCCAGTGACCTTTGGGGTACCACTTCCCTCATCACCTGCTACCCTCATGGGCTGATTGATACTGGGGACATCACCAGTGCACTTAAGTGGCCCACTTGTCCCCTGCTAGCCCTGTGGTGCTCCAGCAGCATCTTCTGCCTTTTTCCCAGCGCATGGAGCAGATGTTGGGAGCGTTTCAGAGTGACCTCAGCTCCATCAGCTCGGAGATCCGGACACTGCAGGAACAGTCGGGAGCCATGAACATTCGGCTTCGAAACCGCCAGGCAGTTCGAGGGAAACTTGGGGAGCTTGTCGATGGTCTGGTGGTGCCCACTGCTCTGGTCACGTGAGTTACTAGTTTGAAGGGCCACGGTGTCTGTAGCAGGCAGGTGGGCTGGGCTGACCTGACCTACTTACCACATGGGATTCCTGGCTTCAGGTCACCACGTGCCTTCCAGAAGGTGGTGGTTGGGTCGACAGCCCTTTCTAACCTCCATGCGTGCTTCAGGCATCGAAGACTAGGATCGGGGTCGGGTAGGGAGGGGCCCAAGAACAGAAAACTACGTAAACCCTGACTGCGATGCAGCAAGAGGGAAAGGAGAGAGGTTGGATGTCAAGGATATGACTCGGGGTCTAGGGATGTCTGGGTCTTCCTCCCGACCCATCCCACCCCTTCCTGCCACCTAGGGCAATTCTGGAGGCGCCAGTGACAGAACCCAGATTCCTGGAACAGCTGCAGGAACTGGATGCCAAGGCAGCTGCAGTCCGAGAGCAGGAGGCTAGAGGCACAGCGGCCTGTGCTGACGTCAGGGGTGTGCTCGACCGGCTGCGGGTCAAGGTGAGGGCTGGGGGAGAGCCCAGAGACCAGAACCAGCCTCCCCGTACCTCCCCCCGCCTTTCCCTGCCAGAGCTCATGCTCACATTCCTGGGTTCCCCTGAGGATCTTAAAAAGCAGGGCTGTTCTCCACCCTTCCTCCTCCTCTGCCTAACATTTGCCACTTCCCTCAGCCCTCCCAACAGAAAGGAGGCTGCAGCTCCATGCCCTTTTGGTCCCCCATATCTAGGCGGTGACGAAGATCCGAGAGTTCATCCTTCAGAAGATTTATTCCTTCAGAAAACCAATGACCAACTATCAGATCCCCCAGACGGCCCTGCTGAAGTACAGGTCACCATGGGAGGATGGCCTCGGAGCCGTGGGCAGCCCCGTGTGGTGTCCTTGGGCAGGCAGGGGCACTGACAGTCCCTGGCTCCTCCAGGTTCTTCTATCAGTTCCTGCTGGGCAATGAAAGAGCAACAGCGAAGGAGATCCGGGACGAGTATGTGGAGACGCTGAGCAAGATCTACCTGTCTTACTACCGCTCCTACCTGGGGCGGCTCATGAAGGTGCAGGTGAGGCCAGGGAGGGAGAGACATTCCTGGCGCTTGGGCTGGGAAGAAAGATACCACTGGGCAAGGGCAGAACAGTGGAAAAACAAATGTTTTATGGTTCTGTGAGCAGAAATGGTTACCAGTTCGTTTCCTTTTTTCTCCAGTACGAGGAAGTCGCCGAGAAGGATGACCTAATGGGCATGGAAGATACAGCAAAGAAAGATATCCTAGAACTGACCCTGCACTCGGCCTGGAGAGCTGGGGCTTCAGACTCTAGCCTCCAAGGCACTGCTTCTTACCTTTTTCTGTGGGACCTAAACCTTTGAGAGTGTGCCGAAGGCTGTGGCATCCTCCCCAGAAAAAAAAGTCATTTGATACTTAGTGTTGCATACGATGTCGGGATGTAGCGGTCTCCTGAAACGCACTCACATGTGTCAGGTGAAGTGGGGCCTCTAGACTGTGGGCTGCTGCAGACCCCGAGGTACTGAGTCGCATTTTCTATCACAGCTGTGATCTGATTTTCCCTGACTCTGACCCTTCACGATTCTTTTCGAAGCCATCCCTGCGAAGCAGAAACACCATCTTCACCCTGGGGACCCGTGGCTCTGTCATCTCCCCCACTGAGCTGGAGGCCCCCATCCTGGTGCCCCACACTGCCCAGCGGGGAGAACAGAGGGTAAGAGGAAGAGCAAGCTTCAGTCGTGAGGGGTGCTGAGAGGCTGGCTGGGTTGGGTGGGAAGGTCAGAGCTTCTGTCAACCCCTGGGACCTAGGAGTGGCCTTTCCTAGTCTCCCTGGTGTATTGTGATTCGAAGAGGACTGGGACCATGACTTAGGGCTCATGGGGGAAGAGACCTGTCCTGAGGCAGCTGTGGAGGTGTATGCAGGAGTAGCCACAGCAGGTGAGGGGTGGGCTGTTCTCTTGCACCCCTCCCCCCTTTAGTACCTACCTATTCAGGATGATGTTTCAAAACAGCCTAGACGAGGTTGAGATAAGAAGTGTCTCCTGAGCTCAGACCCAGGTTTGCTGATTTCCCAGCCACATCTACAGGGAGTCAATGTTGGGGTTCATCCCTCTGTCTCTCTCTTTACCCTCCCATCCTAGTATCCATTTGAGGCCCTCTTTCGCAGCCAGCACTACGCCCTCCTAGACAATTCCTGCCGGGAGTATCTTTTCATCTGTGAATTCTTCGTTGTGTCTGGCACGGCTGCGCACGACCTCTTCCATGCTGTCATGGGCCGCACGCTCAGCATGACCCTGGTAAGACCCCCACCCTAGTTCCTGCGCTCTCAGACTCGTGTCCTCAGTCCTTATCCGCACCATTGGGGGGTCATAGCTCTGGTGGTAATGAAACCAGGACCCCTCATACTAAAGCATCTAAGCCTTGCCGGCTGGTGTGGCTCAGTCGTTGAGCATTGACCTCTGAACCAAGAGGTCATGGTTCGATCCCGTCAGGACACATGCCCGGGTTGCGGGCTCAGTCCGTGGTAGGGGGCGTGCAGGAGGCAGCGGGCAGTTATTCTCATTGATGTTTCCATCTCTCTCTCCCTCTCTAAAACCAATAAAAACATATCTTAAAAAATAGAAATAGGGAGGTAAGTGGTGATAACTTATATGTAATAATTTAATCAATAAATTAAAAAAAATAGGAATAGTGCTCGCTTCAGCAGCACATACACTAAAACTGGAACGATACAGAGAAGACTAGCATGGTCCCTGCGCAAGGATGCCATGCAAATTCGTGAAGCGCTCCATATTTAAAAAACACACACAAAAAAAATAAAAATGAAACATCTAAGCCTTGTATTCACAACGTGATTCCCTACAAAACCCTCAAAGCTTGGGGTCCCGCCCTGACTGCTTTGGCTCAGTGGATAGAGCGTCAGCCTTCGGACTCAAGGGTCCCAGGTTTGATTCCATTCTGGGGCATGTACGTTGGTTGCGGGCACATCCCCAGTGGGGAGTGTGCAGGAGGCAGCTGATCAGTTTCTCTCTCATTGATGTTTCTGGCTCTGTCCTTTTCCCTTATCTCTGTAAAAAATCAATAAAATTATGTTTAAAAAAAAAAAAAAAAAGCCTGGGGTCCCCAAGGCTACCCCCTACTGCGGATCCACATCCAGGCAGTAGCTGAGGAGCTCGTAAACCTCAGTGCTCAGCCCTGAGTTCTGCACTAGGCTCGTGATCGTAGACCCTGTGAGCAAGGCAGCGGATGGGGGCAAGGGGCATTGCCCTTTTCCATTTCTCTCCCCCGCCTCCCTCCCTCCTTCCTAGGGCTGCATCCCATGGGAGCACATGCATTTGTCTCTGGCCACTGGGAAGGCCAAAGTAACGTGCTCTCTCATTCCTCTGCCCGTTAAATCACAGAAGCACCTGGAGTCCTATCTCGCTGACTGCTACGATGCCATCGCTGTTTTTCTCTGTATCCACATCGTCCTCCGATTCCGCAACATCGCCACGAAGAGGGATGTCCCCGCCCTGGACAGGTCACTGAGTTCTGGTCCTTGAAGCCCTGCTGGCCTTGAACTCTTGGTCTTATAGAACCCTGCCCTTAGGCTCCTACTGACTTGATACCAGTGACCCTAATGCCATTCACCTGCCGAAAGGCAGCACTACTGGTCCGGCACACCTTTCATACCCAGTCCTACCGGCACCAACCATACCAGCTGTTAACCTGCAAGAGGCCCAGAATGGGACCGGTTTTCCTCACTCAACACAAACACCACTCTGCCCCACTGTTCTCCCCACCCCCACCCAACCCTGACATTCCTGGCCATCTGATCGCTGATTCTGGTTAAGCCCACAGGTACTGGGAACAGGTGCTTGCCTTGCTGTGGCCACGGTTTGAGCTGATACTGGAGATGAATGTCCAGAGTGTCCGAAGCACTGACCCTCAGCGCCTTGGGGGACTGGATACTCGGCCCCACTATGTGAGGGCGGGCAAGGGTAGCAGAGGTTACTGAAAGGCAGGGCTCTAAACTTCCGTTTGGGGGTGTGAGAGGGGCATTGTCTACACATTTCTTTTGTGCCTGGTGGGATGTTTAGCTAAATGCGTGAGGGGCAGTCCAGGGGAGTGTTACATGCAGGGCGGTTTGGCACTGGTTGTAGGATTGCAGGTGGAAGTCGCACACAGGTTGGTTGGCCAGCTCAGGGGAGCTTAGAGGTTATGGCTGGGCCAGGAGGTTGGGGTGATTTTTCTTCCCCCCTCTTTCTCCAGATCACACGGCGATATGCAGAGTTCTCCTCTGCTCTTGTCAGCATCAATCAGACATTCCCCAATGAGCGGACAATGCAGCTGCTGGGGCAGCTCCAGGTGAGGGTAGCTCCAGCCGAAGCCATGGGAGTGTGAGGAGGGCCTGTGCCCTCACCTTCTCCTGTCCCCTCTGGGCTTTTCCAGGTGGAAGTGGAGAATTTTGTCCTCCGAGTGGCAGCGGAGTTCTCCTCAAGGAAGGAGCAGCTTGTCTTTCTGATCAACAACTACGACATGATGCTGGGCGTGCTGATGGTAGTGGGCGCCCTGCTTTCCACTTTCCCGCCCAGGGAACCGGGTGCCCCCTTGTCCTGCTAGCTCTGAGGGCTTGTTTTTGTTGGTTCATTGGTTTATTCTGGAGCCTGGCCAGTGCAGTAAATGTGGAAGGAAAGGGATATCCTGCAGTGAGGGCTGCCCCTCCTGAACTTGGTATTTCCCTTTGTCTTCCCTTAGGAGCGGGCTGCGGATGACAGCAAAGAGGTCGAGAGTTTCCAGCAGCTGCTCAATGCTCGGACACAGGTAAGGATGTGGAGGAAAGGAAAGGAACTGTGTGTGTGTGTGTGTGTGTGTGTGTGTGTGTGTGTGTGTAGGGAGTGGCTGGACTCCACCTACACAGAATTGGAATAACTCCTGGTTCACAACATGTCATTATTGGTCTATTTTTTTAAAAAATATATTGATTTCAGAAAGGAAGGGAGAGGGAAAGAGAGAGGTAAACATCAATGATGAGAGAGAATCACCGGATCAGCTGCCTCCTGCACACCCCACACTGGTGACCGAGCCTGCAACCTAGGCATGTGCCCTGACTGGGAAGTGAACCATGATGTCCTGGTTCATAGGTCGAGCCTTAGCCACTGAGCCACGCAGGCCCGGATATTTTGTATTTTTTTAATGATTTAAACACCCATGAGCCTATAATACACCTTGGCAATAACCAATCTCAGAGTATGAATTCTTCTTCATCCCATCTCCCTGCCTTTCACATAGAAGCACCTGGTGACCTACATGCTGTGTTGATCATACTGTTGCTTTTAAAAATTTAGTTACAGCTAAACTGGCTGGATAGCTCATTTGGTTTGAATACTGTCCCGATGTGCCAAAGTTGTAGGTTCGATCCCTGGTCAGTGCACATATAAGGATGAACCAATGGCCCATTCATTGTGGCTCAGTGGTTGAGTGTCAGCCTATGAGCCAGGAGGTCATAGTTAAATTTCTAGTCAGAGCACATCCCCAGGTTGCAGGCTCGATCCCCATTGTGAGGTGTGCAGGAAGCAGCTGATCAATGATTCTCTCTCATCATTGATGCTTCTATCTCTCCCTCTCCCTTCCTCTCTGAAATCAATAAAAAATATATTTTTTAAAAAGAATCAGCCAATAAGTATATAAATGGAACAATAGATCACTATTTCTCTCGTCTTCTCTAAAACTTAATTACAAATATAGCTATGCCAAAACAATAATTTTTTATATACTAGAGGCCCAGTGCACGAAATTTGTGCAGTTGGGGTAAGGGAGGGGGGCGGAGGGGAGTGTCCCCCAGCCTGGCTTGTACCCTCTCACAGTGTGGGAGCCCCATGATCGATTGCCCCAAAGAGGTAGGTCTCACCCACTCATCTGGAGCTCCTCGATGGATTTCCCCAAAGAGGTAGGCCATGCCGCGCGGAGCCATGGGACCCGGAACCATGGGACCCGCCTCTGCATCGCTCTCACAGCATCAAGACCCCACCCACCCAAGCATGCCTTGCAGCACATACAGCCCCACTCACCCGCATGCAGCCTCCTGGTCATCGCTCGTTATGGCATCACCACCACATAGGCTTTTATTATTATAGATACATTTATAGTGTTATAAAAACAACCAGGATTTTTTCAAGCATAATTTTTCTAATGTGATCTAATGTGACGCATGGCTGTAGTTCATTCTTTTTCACTGTTGGATTATGTTACTTATGTAAGTATAACATGTGTTCCTGTAAGAGGACATTTAGATGACTTCCAGTTTTTTGCTACTGTGAGCATTGTTTTATGAACCATTATGTCTTTTTTATTTTATTTTACTTTTTCACTTACAGTTTACTTTCAGTATTATTCTGTATTAGTTTGAGGTGAACAGCATGGTGGTTAGACAATCAGATATTTTACAAAATGTTACCACCAAAATTTCAGTACTGAATTGATACCATGCATAGTTATTACAATACTATTATTATATTTTTAATTTACTTTAATTGTTGAGAGTATTATAGATGTCCCCCATTTTCCCTCCTTTGCCCCCCTCAGGCCTTCACTGCACTGTTGTCTGTGTCTGTGGGCTATGAATATCCTATATAATAAAAGTGTAATATGCTAAGTGTCCGACCCATTGGTTGACCAGCCAGTCGCTATGATGCACACTGACCACCAGGGGGCAGATGCTCCAACCAGTAGGTTAGCTTGCTGTTGGGGTCTGGCCAGTCGGGACTGGATGAGAGGGCTGGACATGTCCTGGAGTCCTCCCATGCTCCCTCCCCAGCCGGCCAACCTCCCACGGTCCCTCCCTGGCTGGCCAGCCCTGATAGCCCTGATCAGGACTGGGTGAGATGGCCCTGATTGACCCCAATTGCCAGCCTGGCCAAGGGACCCCACCAGTACACGAATTTGTGTGTCAGGCCTCTAGTATGCATATAAGTCCTTTGACAATATTGAGTATATTCCCTATACTATATTATACATCCCCGTGACTTCTGTAACTACCAGTTTATACTTATTAACCCCTTCACCTTTTTCACCCAGACCCAAGCCCCCTTCCCTCTATCAGCCACCAGTTTGCTCTCTGCATCTATGAGTCTGTTTCAGTTTTGTCTGCTTATTTTGAACACTTACATCTTTAGTGCATATAGATGTAAATAAGTTTTTTATGTAGGTAAATTTTATCTCAAAATCAACAAAAACATTTTTTTAAAAGAGTTCTTTATATAGTTTACATACTGATCTTTTGTTGATTATATAGATTGCAGAAATTTTCTATATGTGTTTTTTTATCTCTCTTTTTTAAAAAAAAATCTTTATTGTTGAGAGTATTGCAGATGTTGTCCTTTTTCATCCCATTTCCCCCTCCACTCAGTTTCCATTCTGGCCCTAGGCCTTTACCACCCTATTGTCTGTGTTCATTGGTAATATGCACATACTAGTAAATTGATTAATTTCTTCTTGCCCCACCCTCACCCCACCCTCTGCCTTTCCCTCTGAGATTCATCAGTCTGTTCTATGTTTACATGCTTCTGGTTCTATTTAATTCATCAGTTTATTTTGTTCATTAGATTTCTTTGTTTATTTTTAGATTAAATTGTTGATATGTATTGCCATTTTATTGTTCATATTTTTTATCTTTTTATCCTTCTCTTCTCCTTTTTCCCCTTCTTCCTCTCTTTCTCTCTTCCTCTTCTTAAAGAACACCCTTCAACATTTTATGTAATTCTGGTTTGGTGGTGATGAACTCCTTTAGCTTTTTTTTGTCTCTGAAGCTCTTTATTTGACCTTCAATTCTAAATGATAGCTTTGGTGGGTGGATTAATCTTGGTTAGGTCCTTACTATTCATCACTTTGAATGTTTCTTGCCACTCCTTCTGGTCTGCAATGTTTCTGTTGAAAAATCAGCTGATAGTTGTGTGGATGCTCCCTTGTAGGTAACTAACTGCTTTTCTCTTGCTGCTTTTAAGATTCTCTGTCTTTAACCCTTGGCATTTAACCCTTGGATGTGTGTTGGTGTAGGGGTTCCTGTTTTTTGGGACTCTGCACTTCCTGGACTTGTAAGTTTACTTCTTTCACCCGGTATGGGAAGTTTTCTGTCATTCTTTCTTCAAATAGGTTTTCAATATCCTGCTCTTTGTCATCCCCTTTTGGCACTCCCATAATGTGAATGTTGGTACATTTGAAGTTGTCCCAGACACTTCTTACACTGTCTTCATATTTTTGGATTATTTTTGCACTTCTGATTGGATGTTTTTTGCTTCCTCATATCCCAAATCACTAATTGGATTCTTGGCATCCTGTACTCTACTGTTGAATCCCTGTAAATTACTCTTTATTTCAGTTAGTATATGCTTAATTTCTGATTGGTCCTTTTTCATGTCTTTGAAATTCTCACTAAGATCCTGGAAATTATAAGTCCCTTGAAGCTCTCAAAATCCTTGAGTATCCTTATAACCATTGTTTTGAACTCTGTGTCTAGTAGTTTGGTTGCATTTCATTTAGTTCTTTTTCTTGAGATTTCTTTTGTTCTTTCATTTGTGACATGTTTCTTTGTTTCTGCATTTTGGCTGCTTCCCTTTGTTGTTTCTATATATTAGGTAGAGCTACTATGTCACCTGAAGTTGGTAAAGTGGCCTTGTGTGGTAGGTGTCCTGTAGGGTTCCGTGGCTCAGCCTCCCCAATCATCTGAGCTGGGCACTCTATATGGGCCCCTATGTGGGCTGTATGCACAGTCTTGTAGTTGAGCCTTGATTGCTGTTGGAGTCACTGGAAGGAATTAACCTCCAGGCCAACTGACTGTGAGGACCAGCTGTGACTACAATGGCAGAGTTTGCTGTGCAGGAGATACCCCTATGGAGCAGGACTTGCTTCAATGGGGCTTTGGTGCTTGATGAGTCTGCTCCTTGAGTGTGTTGCTTATAAATGTGTGGAGTTGTGATCTGGTGTGGTCTGAGGTTGTCCATCAGGTGCACTGGCTCTGGGGCCTCTGCCTGGGGCCACCTGACAGAAGCTACAGTGTGATCTGCAGATGGCTGCTACTTGTGTTGGGCTTGGAAGGCCAGGCAAGCCAAGCTATGAAGCAAGGCAGGCTGATGCTAGTGCCAGGTCTTGGGCCTCTTATTGATAGGTTTGGGGCACACTGATGCCGCCTGCTGCTTGTTTGAGAGATTTTAAGAAAGTTTGAAGCCTGAGCCAGGACAAGCCATTCATATGGAAAAGCTGCTGCAAACAGTTTTGGTGGGGCTGGGTCTCAGGGAATCACCAGGGAGGAGCAAACAGTGTGAGCCAGATCGATGGAGACTCAGATATGGCTACTAGTCAGCTCTGTGATGGGGGAAGTCCCAGCATAAGAACAATGAAGCCCGTGAGTACCCCTGTCTGGGAGAAAGCTGCCCCCAAGTTTCTGCCCCATGCTAGGCAATTCAATTCCTCTACATATGTCCCTTGATTTCCACCCTCCCCCCCACCCAGGGCTGCTTCCCCAGTATTGGAGCTCAGAGGGAGCAAATCCCTGGAAGTCAGTGTACCAGCCCTTTAAAAGGAATTGCCTGGGACTCCAGCAGCCTCCATGTCACTCAGCCACAATCCTCGCTGGTTTTTACAGCCTGAAGTTACAGGGACTTCTCTTCCTATCTCTGCATCCTGGGACTTGGAGTCTTGTTCCTCATGGGAGGCTTCCTCAGCCAAGATATCCCTCCTGATTAACAAAATGCCACACATGCAAGTCAGATCAGCCCGTTTTGTGCCTGCACCCCTCCTACCAGTTTGTGTGCTTTCTTCTTTACTTCTCTAGTTATGGGACTTCCATTCAGTCAGATTTCAGATGGTTCTGAATGGTGGTTCTGTATTTTAGTTGTAATTTTGATGTGATTATGGGAGGCAGCGAGTACAGGTGTTTACCTACACCACCATTTTGGTTCTTATTTTGTTTTTTAAATTCCGTGTATGAGTGAAATTATTTGGCATTTATCTTTCTCTAACTTATTTCACTCAGCACAATACCCCTTAGGTCCATCCATGTTGTTGCAGATGGCAAGACTTCATATTTTTTTATGGCTGAGTCATATTCCATTATATATATGCACCACATCTTTATCCATTCATCTATTGATAAACACTGAGATTGCTTCCATCTCTTAGTTATTATAAATAACTAGTGGCCCAGTGCACAAACTTTGTGCACTTGTGGGGTCCCTCAGCTTGGTCTGTGCCCTCTCACAATCTGGGAGCCCTGGGGGGATGTCTGACGGCTTAGTGGGCCTAAGGCATCAGTCGGCTATCTTTAACATTGCCATGGAGGCAGGAGAGGCTCCCACCACTGCTGCTGTGCTCCCAGCCGTGAGCCTGGCTTTTGGTTGAGCAACTGCCCCACTGTGGGAGCACATTGACCACCAGGGGGCAGCTCCTGCGTTGATGTCTGCCCATTGGTGGTCAACATGGATCATAGTGACCAGTCATTCCACCATTCGGTCATTTGCATTTAGCCTTTTATTATGTAGGATGCTGCAGTGAACATATGAATGCATATAGTTTTTAGAATTATTGTTTTGGGTTTCTTTGGATAAATGTCCAGAACTGTAATTACTGGGTCCTTCTTTGTCTCTTGTTATATAGCCTTTGTTTTAAAGTCTTATTTCGTCTGGTGTAAGTATTGCTACCCCAGATTTTGTTTGTTTCCATTTTCATGAAATATCTTTTTCCATCCCTTTACTTTTAGTCAGTGTGTGTCTCTTAATCTGATATGTAAGGGTCTTGTTTTGTTATGTCTTTTGATTGAAGCATTTAATCCATTTGAATTTAAAGTAATTGTTGATAGATATGTATTTGTTGCCATTTTATTATTCATACTAGTGTCCTGGTGCACAAATTCGTGCACATTGAGAGGAAATTAATTAGAAGAAATATTTTAATATCGCTATTTGCTCTTTCTCTATAACAGAAGTGTCAACCAAGTTCATAGTCGAAAATTCATATTGAAACACACGCTTGTGATTGGCACCAGCAAGAGCTTTATATGTATTGCACATGTATGAGTCAACTTAGCCTTTTATAGATATAGAATAAACTTGCTTAATTAGACCTTTCTGATCTAGCTAAACTTTTTCCAGCCCAGTGAAGCATCCCAACTTCTCTTTCAGGTAATTGTCAGCAACACAGCAGTAAATATCAACACGAAGCAGATTATTATTGTAGATCTCACAGGGAGAACAAAGGGTAAAATATTTAATTGCAGCAGTGTTTGACTATATTCTGTGCAGTGAGAAAACCTGAAGTCATTTTCAAGTTCCACCATTTCTTCTTTTCAGTCTGGTCAAGTTTCTAAGCTTTCTAAATCTCCATTTTCCTGCTAATGAAAAGAAAATGTGAGTCTACTGGGTCTCCTATCTACCTACTCCAGGACTTCTGTGAGGATCAAATGAAATAAGGCACATGAAAATGCTTCACTTTTGGTGTAAAATGGTTGCACCTGGCTATAAAGCAAGTTATGTTCCTGGGCTGAAGAAACTCCAAGGAGGCTAGTTGCTAGGGAGAGGAAGCCAGATGTTGCTATGTGACATTACCTGGTGCCCACAGCGACTGTTTCTGGGCTGGGCTGTGGGCCGCACATTGTGCCATGGGACCTTGGCAGCGTTGGCTGCAATTTGTTGCTGTGAGGTGGTGGCGGGGCTTATCTCCCTCTTGGGGGAAGCTGAGTGTTGGTTTGTCAGTGTCAGGTCTGTAGTGCCATTTATTTTTAAATGGTGCATGTCATGGCAGCTCCTGCGTTGAGCGTCTGCCCCCTGGTGGTCAGTGCATGTCATAGCTACCGGTTGGACTGACACTTAGCCTTTAATATATATAGATTTTTTTTTATCTTCTTAAAGAAGATGCTTTATCACTTCTTATAATACTGGTTTGGTTGTGATGAACTTCTTTAGCTTTTTCTTATCTGGGAAGCTCTTTATTTGACTTTCTATTCTAAATCTTTGCTGGGTAGCATAACCTTGTTTGTAGGTCCTTGCTTTTCATCACTTTGTATTCAATGCCAATTTTATTTGGCCTGCAAAGTTTCTGTTGAGAAATCAGCTGACAGAATTTGGGAGCTTCCTTGTAGATAACTGCTTTTCTCTTGCTGCTTATGATTCTCTCTTTGTAGCTCTCATGAGAAACTCAGCTTTCCCACTCGGGGCTGGCTTCAGGCTCAGTTTCCAGATAGCAGAGTTGCCATGGCCATTTGCCTTCTGGTAGCCTTGCCCCTCTGTTTCCAGCCCTGACCTCAATTTCTTGTTGCTCTGCTCCTATGTAAGTTTAGTTTCTGGGTGTTTTTTGTTGTTGTTGTTGTTGTTGTTTTTTAAAATATATTTTGATTTTTTTACAGAGAGGAAGGGAGAGGGATAGAGAGTTAGAAACATCAATGAGAGAGAAACATTGAACAGCTGCCTCCTGCACACTCCCTACTGGTAATGTGCCCGAAACCAAGGTACATGCCCTTGACCAGAATCAAACCTGGGACCCTTGTGTCTGCAGGCCGACGCTCTATCCATTGAGCCATACCAGTCAGGACTCTGGGTATTTTGTTTTGTTTTGTTTTATTTTTAAGAGGGGGGAGCCTTGAAGATTTCCCCTACCTTTTGTGAGACCAGCAGTTTCTTAAAGTGTATGACCTTTGCTATGGGAATGTTTTAAGGATCTAGTCGGTCATGATGCCAGAATTGGGGAAAATCTGCCGACACCAGAACACTCAATTGTATGTGTATGTATGTGTGTGTGTTTCTCCAGGAATTCATTGAAGAGTTGCTCTCTCCCCCTTTTGGGGGTCTGGTGGCATTTGTGAAGGAGGCTGAGGCTCTAATTGAGCGTGGACAGGCTGAGCGACTTCGAGGAGAAGAAGGTATAAGGATGGTGTGGTAGAAAAGGGGTCAGTGGTAAGGTGACTAGGAATGAAAAATGAGAAGATGTGGATTATATGGGGAGTGGGTGGATCTGGAATGAATGGGTTGGGAGAACACCAAAAAGAGAGGGGTTGGATGATGAGGATGGCTGTGCCTTGGGGAGCACTTAGTGGGGTCAAAGATATTTAGCCTAGTCTCTGTCTGATACTTTTTCCTCCTGCCATTAGCCCGTGTTACTCAGCTGATCCGTGGCTTTGGTAGTTCCTGGAAATCATCAGTGGAGTCTCTGAGTCAGGATGTAATGAGGAGTTTCACCAACTTCAGAAATGGAACTAGTATCATCCAGGTGACCTGCAACTCCCAGCCCCCACGCCCACCCTGCCCCATCACTCATTTCTCCCTCTTTGCCTTGGGCTCAGCATCATCCAAGTGACCCTTGATCTTCAACTACCAGCTGTGCCCAGAGTTCTGGATAAGCCCCAACCTGGTTCTGAATCATCATGTCACAGTCTTACCCTCCTTGACTTTCTCTGACCAGGGAGCATTGACCCAGCTAATCCAGCTCTATCATCGCTTCCACCGGGTGTTGTCTCAGCCCCAGCTCCGAGCTCTCCCTGCCCGGGCTGAGCTCATCAACATTCACCACCTTATGGTGGAGCTCAAGAAGCACAAGCCCAACTTCTGATGTGCTGGACCCTGGGATTCTCCAGCCCTCTCCATGGACTCTACAGCCCACCCATACCTCTCTTCACCTCGTGCCCCTTCCAGTTGCTCCTTGCCTCCCAGGTCTGTGACATGCCTCACCCGCCTTCATCCCCAGGCCCTGCCTCACCAGGGTAAGCGGCATTCCCTTGGCTTCCTGAATCTCCCCGTGTCTTTAGGTTTCCCAGGACCACCTTTCCCTGGGCTTCCAAAACGGCCTTTATCATTCTCCCAACATTGTCACAACCCTCCTCCCCCTGAAAAACACACCAAAAGCCAAGGCTCTTTTCCTCTAGTAAAACCTTCACTTGCATCCATTTCTGGTTCATTCAGCTCCTGTCACCATGTCCTGAGGTGTGAAGCCTCACCTCTTGGAATTGATGGCTCCAAGTCATTGATTTTTTTTTTCATGCAAAGTGATTTCTGTAGCTTTTTGGCCTAAGATCCTAGCAACTTGAACACTAACCAGTCCCTCTCCTGGCTTGAGAAGTACTTCAAGGTCAGTCTGCAGGGAACAATAAATATTTAATGACATAACACTCTTCTCCCACTTACTTTCTCCTTCCTCCTGGGGCCTTCAGGTAGCCCCATCTGTGCTCCAGGGTTACCTCCATCCCTTTTGGTGGATGTTGAAAAAGTAGGGACACACAGTAACCTTAAACCTCTAGGCTAAAGTAGCTGCCTTGGGGATTATTTCATGAGTAACCTACCTGGTGGAGGAAGGTGGCCCTGGTTAAAATGGCAGATGCAAGGGCTGGGCACATGGCTGTGCAGCCTCAGGCACAGTGCTAAGGGCCACTTTGGATCCGCCCCTTGAGCTGGCCATGGGATTGCCATTGCTCTGTCAGCTCACTAGCTGCTCTGGCTGCGGCCGCCAGGACCCCTTGCAGAGGCTGCAGCATCCACACTGTTGGGACGGGGTAAGCCAGGTTTGCAGGGTGTCCTCATCCGTTTCTGTGTTTGACTTGGAGTCTCCTGCTGCCTCCGCCTAGACATCTTATTTGAACTTAGACTCTGGACTGGAGAGACAGGAGGCGCCGTTAAATCTATGGGGGAAGGTGCGGGCAGCGGGAAAACGGTAATTTGGCCATGTTTCCTTTGACTCCTCTGCCCCTACGGCCCAGTCGTTCCCTCCCAGGGCCCGGCGAGTGGTGGGAGGAAATCGGCTTCTACTCCCCGCTCATGCCCTCGGGGTGCGGGCCCAGCTTGCGGGGGTGCGGGGTGGGGACGCCCTCCGGGACACCCCGCGGTCAGAGCACCGGTGCGGAGTTTAGGGTGGGCAGCGGAGGGAAGGCTGGCGCGTTACGAGGCGGCGCTCGAGCGGTCGCGGTTGGCGGGCCCCCGATTGGCTGTCGTGGCTGGCGGGCTCTTCCGATTGGCTGCTGCGGGGAGGGGCGTGGCAGAGAGCCGCCCTCCGCTCCCGCCTTTTCGGGGCTTCCGGAGGCTGGGAGGCGCCCGGGCTGAGTGCGGGGAGGGCGGGGTGATGTCGGCCGGCGGCTCCAGGTTGGCCGAGACGCCTCAGGGCGGCACCAGGGCAGCGTCCTTAACTGACCCCTCTGGGCGCCACCCCCCTGCCCTCTCCCGGCTTCCAGCGGTGCCCTGCCCGGCTCCGCCCAGGCCCGCCCGGCAGTCTCGGCCCCTCCACCTCCCGCTTCTCGTCCTCGCCCACCTCGAGGCTCCAGCCTTGGCGGTCCGGGTGCCTCACGGTAGCCTGACTCCAGCCCCAGCGCGAGGAGCACGAGGCCCCCGGGTCGGGCTGCTTTGGCCCAGCGCGGGCTCCCAGGAAAGGGTCCCCGGCCGCCCTGCGGGGGAGACGCGGCCGTGCGGGAAGTCACCGGATGCGGCACCCGGGCTTGCGCAGTACCGACCTCCCCCGACCCCATATTCCGACGTGACTGACAGGCGAGGTGTTTTGTCGCTTCCCGGAGCGGCAGCGCTGGAGCGCGAGGGGCTCGTGGTTCTGCAACCAGGAGGCGCTCTCGTTGTACCGCAGCACAGTTTCGGGGACACGCGAACTCCGTCCGGGAAGTCCCTCTGGTGCAAGGAGCCGCGACACCCTGCCGACGCCCAGGGGGCAGCACCGGCCAGGGGACGGCGCTCTCGGCTGGGCGGCCAGGCTTCTCCCGAGGCCCCTTCCGCAGCACCGAGGACCCTTCCTTCAGGGGAAAACCCTCGGGCCCGCGGCGGAGAAGGGACCTTCTGGCGAACATCACTGCGCCTGGCTTTGTTCCCCTTCTTTCCTTTTGCTCGTGACAGACTCGCTGGCCTCAGACCCACAGTACCGCCTGGGACTCTCCCTCGGGCAGGGCTGGGCAGGGCCCTCCTTCCCGTGTCTGCTGCAAGGGTCCCTGGTCTCGCCTCGTGTCCTAGAGGAAGGACTGGGGGTGTCCTCAGGGGTGGTCACAGCAACCCCACACGCAGGGATCCGGTCCTTTGTCCAGGACTGTGCCTTGAATTATTTAACTGGGTTCTCGGGAAACATTTACTCGGTGTTCAACACTCCGTTTCTGCATAATAGGCGGGTGCCCGGCTCAGCATCAGTTTCACAGCTGTTGAATGTGATGTGTGCTCCAAGGACAACACACAGTAGGGACACCCTTCTTCCCCGCCTATCCTCATGGGCCCACCCGCCCCCCACTTCCAGGAAAGCAGGCAGTAGGAGAAGCAGGCAAATTGGCTGGATGGCAACACAGATTTAGGGCAAAGAGGGGAGGAAAGAGGAGAAAGCAAGACCAAGACAAAACTGAGGGGAAGAATAGAGATCAGCTCTCCATCTAGGAATAATGGATGCAGGATTCATGTTGCATTTTAGTTTACAAAGTGTTCTCAGATACAATATTCATTAAACCGAGACATTTATTGACCTCCTTCTCTGTTCTGTGGCCTCCGACCCCGAGAGCAGATCTTTCATCTACATGATTCACACACTTGCCTGGGAAGGAGCCATCTTCCGTTTCTGGGGTAGCACCCCACGGCGACTCAGTGGCTTGGACCTTCTGTGCCACATTCACCTGTTCTGGCACGACTCCAGAACGGAAGGAAAAGCTGAATGGGCAAGCTTTGGAAAAGGACAGAAGCCAGGACACTTCCAAAGATGTAGACAGTAGGGATGAAGGGTCAGAGGCTCATGGACAGGAAGCAATGTTCTCCACCTGGTTCCCCGGGACCCAAAGGATCTGGCATGTGGGTGGGGAAGGTACATTTTCTTTTCATTAACCTCAAACCGAAATTCAGCATTTGCTCCAGTGATAAATGTAGGCAACAAAGCACAGTAGTATTAGCAGTACCTGTGACTCCCCAATAGCAATCACAGACTTTATGTCACCTGTCACTTGCAGAAAAGAGGCCATATGTGCTCATCATTGCTTTGTAGTTATGGTTATGGTCAGAACCGCCGCTAGATCTTGTCATCACACGTTTTTATTTGGATAACTGCACTTCAATATAATTGTTTTCTTTTGTAATCCTGTGTATTTTATTTCATGCAGTTGAAAACATATTCTGAGACTTCACCAGATTGCCAAAGGGGTCCAGAGTGTGAAAGGTTAAGAGCCCGTAGATCTCTGATGAAATGATAGTTTCCAAGGATGGTTTTTCCATTGATCTGAGGGAGAGAGTGAAAGGGGGGAGGAAGGGGAGAGATAGAAACATTGATGTGGGAAAGACACATTGGTTGCCTCCTGAAGAATGCGATCTGATCAGAAATCGATCCTGCGACCCTTTGATCCACTGGTGGATGCTCTAACCACTTAGCAAACCGGACCGGGCGGTAGTTTCCTGTTTTGCACTTTTTTACAACCATGGTAATTGGGAAGGTTTTCTTAATGTTTGAATTAAATGCCTGCTTATGTAATTTCTGCCTGTATTTTCTTGCCTCCATTATTATTCATTCACTCATCACATATTCAGGAAATACCTTTCTTGTATAAAACATTGCTGCACAAAACTTTTCCACCAGGTTCAAAACAATCCTCAGTTGCCATGGGCTCCCCTGGGGCTCCCAGCTGGGAGAGGAGTGGGGTGGCTGCAGCTTTGAGGGGGTGGAGGGGGCCCTGAGACAGGCAATAAGAGGGTATGTTGTCTGTAGGGAATTTTATATTAATACTAAACCCAACTTTTTATTGTTACCATGTACCAGCAATCTCTGTATATAAAAGCATAATATGCAAAGTGTCCCCTTGGGAGTTTGACTGACAGTGAGTTGGATTGCTTGCTATGACATGCACTGACTACCAGGAGGCAGTGTGGAACAAAGGCAGACCCTGGCTGGCAGCTGGCAGCCACTAGGGACCCTACCCATGCACGAATTTCATGCACTGGGCCTCTATTTCTACAATAACATTGAACACAATCTTCCTCCCACCCCACCCAGCTTGTTATGTCACTGTACACGCGAGTTAGTCATGTCCAGTTCACACAGGACACACACAAAGCCTAGAGACTTCCCTTCCCCTCATCCACTCCCCCAGGCCAGTCAGCTCCCGGCATTCAGGGTGGGGCCTGCTCCAGGGTGAGTGACCATGCCCTCTGTGAGCCCTGTGCCCACCCTGCTGGAGTGACAACAATGTAGCCACCAATATTGGCTGCTTTCTCCATTCCAGGAACTGCCTTTTGTCACTTAGCTGAATTTCTTCACTGAACATTTCTTTTTTATTTTATTGGTGTCACCTCTTTTTTATTTCTCCTATTCTCTGTGTATGAGTTTCATGTGCTCATTTTATCTAGTGTCTCAAGAGGACTCTCAAATCACTGGGTTTTAGCCTTGTTTTCTTTTCTAACATAAGGATTTCATTATATAAATATTCTGACCACTGGTTAGTTATATCTAACAAGTTTTTATGTTTTATCTCTATCATTACTGTATTCAGTTCAAAGAATTTTCTAATTTCTACTGTATTTTCCTTTATCCAAGGGATATTTAGAAATATATTATTTGATATCTAAGCAGTTTAATACTTTCTTACAGTTTTATTATTGATTTAGACCTTTCCAAGGACATATACTGAATGGTTTGAATCCTTTGACGATGTTTTGAAGCTTGTTCTGTGACGGGGCATGGGGTTATCTGGGTAAATAAAGTTTGCTGTTGGGGGAAATGCTCTGCCTTTGCTATAGGCCACGCTGTTAACTGTGTTTCTCAGATGTTCTATGACCTTAGTGGTCTTTCCTTGTGTGTGTGTTTTTTCTATCAGTTGTTGGAAAAGATATGTAAAAATCTTCCACTATGAGTGTGGATTATTAAATTATTTTTATTGAATTTTGTCAAATTGTTTTGTATATTTTAATGTATGTTTCTGGCTATATATTACCTTGGGTTTGGGGAAGGGAGGGAGTCATGATGGAACTGCAATATCTTGTTGTCTCCCAAATGGAATTGGGGTCAGGGTTCACAGTACCTTTAAGTTCAAGATCTGGGTCAAGGAGACAGCAAGATGGCGGCATAAGGTAAACACCGTAAATGCAGCCGTGAACAACTATTTCAGAATATCCACGAAAAGAAAACACGGACATCACTCACAACCACAGGAAGGCTGGCTGAGTGAAAATCCTACAACTAGAAAGAGTCTGAGACTCAGAGGAGTGGCGGAAGCAAAGTACAGAGGTACGGAGGAGCGCACGGGGCTCGGGGAGAGGGTTGGCGCCAGAGGACATGGTTCTTTTCCAAAACGGAGAGAGCCACAAGTTCCCAGCGGCTCTGAACTCCAGTTCCAGGCGAGTTTCTGAGGACCCAGACACCTGGAGAAGGGGACTGACTGGCACCAGGAGGAAATCCAAAACGGGTTTTTCTCAGCGTTGCTTGCAGCAATTACCGTGGCACACAGAGACCCAGTGTCTCTTAGCACAGGGCTGAGAAGAGCCATAGCTATTTGCTCCTCCCTGCCCTGAAAACTTCCTGAGGCCCCGCCCCTGCCAAGCTGCATCAGAGGCTTTTGCATATAAAAGGCTGAGTAGCCTAAGGCAAAGGCTAAATCAACATCTCCTTAGAGATACAAGAGCTAGCCTCACCCAGTGGCCAGAGTGGGACCACCCTAAATAAAACTCAGATCCACAAGGAACACACTCAGGGCAGATGCAGTGAGCACAAAAGCCCCACTGAAACAACTCTTGCCCCATAAGGGTGTCTCCAGCACAGAAGTTCTCCCACTGTAGACACAGCTGACTCTCATAAACAAATGGCTTAGAGGTTAATTCCTCTCAGTAATCACCTAACTCAGAAAGGGAAGCAGCCAAAATGTGGAGACAAAGAAACAGATCACAAATGACACAAATGGAGGAAAGAAAATGACAGAATATAGAGTTCAAAACCACGGTTATTAGGTTTTTCAAGAATTTTCTAGAGACTGCCTATAAATTTAGTGAGACCCTCAATAAATCTAATGAGACCCTCAAGGATATGATAAAGGACCAACTAGAAATTAAGCATACACTGACTGAAATAAAGAATAATATACAGAGATCCAACAGCAGACGAGAGGATCGCAAGAATCAAGTCAAAGATATGAAATATGAAGAAGCAAAACCCACCCAGCCAGAAAAGAAAAAAGAAAAAGGTTCAAAAAGTATGAAGATAGTGTAAGGAGTCTCTGGGACAACTTCAAGTGCACAAACATCAGAATTATAGGGGTGCCAGAAGAAGAGAAAGAGCAAGATATTGAAAACCTATTTGAAGAAATAATGACAGAAAACTTCCCCCACCTGGTGAAAGAAATAGACTTCCAAGTTCAGGAAGCGCAGAGAACCCCAAACAAAAGGAACTGAAGGAGGACCACACCAAGACATATCATAATTAAAATGCCAAGAGCAAAAGACAAGGAGAGAATCTTAAAAGCTGCAAGAGAAAAGAAGTTAGTTACCTACAAGGGGGCACCCATACGACTGTCAGCTGATTTCTCAACAGAAACTTTGCAGGCCAGAAGGGAGTGGCAAGAAATATTCAAAATGATAAATAGCAAGAACCTACAGCCAAAATTACTTTACCCAGCAAAGCTATCGTTCAGAATTGAGGGTCGGATAAAGAGCTTCACAGACAAGAAAAAACTAAAAGAGTTCATCACCACCCAACCAGTATTATATGAAATGCTGAAAGGTATCCTTTGAGAAGAGGAAGAAGAAAAAGGAAAGTAAAAATTATGAACAACAAATATATATCTATCAACAAGTGAATCTAAGAATCAAGTGAATAAGAAATCTGATGAACAGAATAAACTGGTGAACAGAATAGAATCAGAAGCATAGAAATGGAGTGGACGGACAATTTTGGGGGGTTAAGGATGTTGGGGGTGCGTGAAGAGAATGGACAATAATTGTACACCTATGGATGAGGACAGTGGGGGGGCAAGGACAGAAGGTGGGGTGGGAACTGGGAGGAGGGGAGCTATGGGGGGAAAAAGAGGAACAACTGTAATAATCTGAAAAATAAAGATAAATTTAAAAAAAAAAGATATAATCAGAGTCAGAGGAGGTCAGCACCACTGGGGCGGAAGGTGGGGTGGTGAGGGGGACAGGAAGGGGAGGGCTCTGGTGGGAGAAGCCCAGGACACAGCTATGGAGATGGTGGAGCACTCAGGATCCAGGGCTCCACCCGCTTTTCTGCGGATCCTCAGGATAGACACATGTAGGAAAGGAGGGACAGCAGCTCCTTGATGGGAACACGGATGGGCCAGGCCTAGCCAGGCCTAGAGCTAGTGGTCAGGAGGAGCAGTCCCCAGGCTACACAGGGAAGCCTGAAAGTGTCTTCCCATTTCTATCCCAGGATCCCGTGGGGGGCTTCCCTCTAAGGACAGGGTCAGGGCTTGATACTTGACCTCTGGTTGGCTTCATTCCTGAAAAGTCCCAGCAACAGCATCTACAGGCCTGGTCCCCCTCCCCCCCCTTCTCATGCCCTGGGGCATCGGCTTTGCTTTTGACAGCTGGTGCTTCCAGTTCCTCATCTCCAGCTGTACCCCCTTCTTCAAGAAAACTCCAGATTTCTGGGTCTCTCCCTGATGGAATTAGCTGGTCTCAAGTTTCCTGTGGCCCCGCTGCTTTACCCTCTGCTTTCTGGAGACTTCCAGTAGTTTACCTGGAAGTGTTAGTGTCTCCATTTTTATTCCTGAGTGTGGTCTGCAGCCACCAGGCCCAAACCAGGGTCTGCAGAGCTGACAGCTGGCTGAGCTGCGGGACTGGGGCGAGTAAGGCAGTCCTGGCGAGGGTGGGTATGCTTTCTCGCTTCCAGCCACTATTAAAAGCTGGGATGGGATCGAGTCCGACCCACCTCACAAACTTCCCTTTTGATTGACTCAGGATAAACTGATTTGAGGCTTCAATTACATGTGCGACATCCCTTCCTAGCAGCACCCAGACTAACATTTGACTGAATAACTGGGAGAGGATATGCAGTGACCAACTAGGGCAGTGACTCCAAGGTCCCATGTTCCCAATGACAGGATGTGAGGCTATTATGTGTCTATAAATGAGCCCTTCCCACACCCACACTCCAGTTCTCTCCGAGTTAGTGCAAATGACTGCGGCGATGTCTTTTGGACTCAGCATGGGAGGAGTGTCTGTGACTTGGGAAGAGTGGTCGGAACGGAGGGCTGGGGAAGACGCCGGGTTTCAGCTGCTCGAGATGGAAGGGCAGTGAGTCGGGCTCTTGCGGAAGCACAGATGGATCTGGGTGCCAGAAGCCTCTCACCCTCCCAGCCTTTCCTGCTTTCCCCCGGGGCGCTCCCCAACCTGATGGCCGGAATCTCATCCCGTGCTTGACCAGTGATCTGATGGCCACCCAACCACCTTAGTGGAGGATTTGAATACAAAAATCAGCTCCCTCTGCATTCCTCAAGGACAGAGCCACACCAGCTGCGAGCTCTCAGAGAAGGAGCTGCCCAGTGTGTCAAACACGGGACACCCCACCCAGAGGCCTCCCCCGCCGGCTCAGCACCAGGGGCTCCTCCGCACCCACAGGACGGAGCCTGGTTTTGCTCGTGACCACGCACTCGGGTGCATTCCGATGCCCAGCTCTCCTCTCGGGCCTCTGGTCCAACTGCTTTTGGTGCAGACAACTTCTTGTAGTCTTTGCACTTTCTTTTTTATAGCAAAGGTGGAAATTTATTGAACAAGTACAGATTCCCACAAGGGAAAGAGGAAGAATCTCACAGCACAGACTCCTGAGTGGGGCAGGGGAAACAGTTCCTGCACTTTCTTTTTTTAAAATATATTTTACTAGGGGCCCGGTGCACAAAAATTTGTGCACTCGGGGTGCAGGGAGTCCCTCAGCCCGGCCTGTGCCCTCTCACAGTCTGGGACCCCTCAGTGGATGTCCTATGATGGCTCTAGTCTGCCAGGCGCCTTCTGTGTGTGTGTGTGTGTGTGTGTGTGTGTGTGTGTGTGT
>PVJC01004144.1:19121-65895 GCA_004026665.1 Murina feae | reverse complement strand
AAAGAAAGAAAGAAAGAAAGAAAGAGACAGCGATGCCACCTCTCCCCCGCTGAAATCCTAACGACCTTCGCCATGCCTGGGTGAGCAACGCTGTCCTACCAGGGCCCTCACTCAGGGGATAGAAACTTGAATAGCCTCCTTTGTGCTGACAGTAGACTTTAAGGCCACCAAGAGCAGGAGTGCCCTGAACAATGAATTGTTCACGGAGGGAGTGTATGCGCCACAGAAATGGTAAAGGCTACACATTGTTTCCCCCTTCAGAGAGGTCACTTGTTAAACTTTTACTAACACACCACTAGAGTCATCTCGAGAAATGATCAGAACCAATTCCTGCTGTCCTTGCCAAGACATTGAGTCCTAAATCACAGATGAGGGTCCCTTGACCATGAATTCTCCCATAGCCCCCAATCTAGCCTTACAGCTGCTCCCTGCAACACTTTGAAGATCCCATCATGTGTGTCCCTCAGGCCCTGCTGGCACACAGTAGGCCAGGCTTGCAATTCCTTAGGTGTGTAAGCACCTGAGCAGGGCTTACATTTTCTGCTCCACTTGTGCTGAGGCCTGACTTCATCACAGGCCTGGCATTAAAGAGAGATGCTGAGGGGGGCTCTTGAGGACGAGCATCATCTGGCTGCTCCAGGTGAGGCATTCAGCAAGGACAATCTGTTCTCTGGCAAGGCGGAGGCGATTGCTTCTGCCACCTAGGAGCCTCCTGAGAACTCGGGGCTTTGAAATGTTCCGCTCCTCTACTTGGTTGTCCACATCCATGGCCTTATGACTCCTGACCTTGTGACTCCTGATCTTGTCATAAAGGACCTGCCAAGGCTGTGACTTTGGTCTTCTTTGTAGCCCTGAAATCAGAGTGTAGGCTGATTTCAGAGAATCTGCCTGGGGGATTGCAGGAGAGTGAATCTGCTGAGCTGCCACGAGACCCCCAGGCCTGCAGAGTATGTCTGAAGTTGACAGTGAACTGTCCTGAGTCTCTCCTTTTCCTTTCTCAAGGTCTCCACCACTTTTCCATTAATAGTATCATAACCATTGTTCCCCATTGGTGGGGCCCCACAGCTACTTGCCCTCTGCCTGCACCCCATCGTAACAGAGCACCGGTGATGACTTTAATAACAACCACATGATAGAGAGTCACCAGGGGTCAGCAAGCTCTTTCTGTAAAGGGCCAGATAGTAAATAAATAACTTAGGCTCTGTGGCCTGTGTGATCTCCATAGCATAGTCTTTGGCTTTATTCACTTCTCTTTCCCTTTAAAAATGTAAAAACCATTCTTAGCTCAAGGGCTGTACAAACATAAAGCATGGCTGGACCCAGTTACTCAATCCCACTTACCACTAGCAATGGGGCCCCTATGACCTTGAGACAAAATGAATCCCTGAGGGCCCACTTTCCAGAGCCAATTTCAGGATCTGAGTCCTAGTGTGGGTGCCCTAGACACCAGCCGGAGGACAGGCATGAGAATTCATGCTTTCACAGGAGGTGCAGTCCCAGGCAACGAGAGGGAGCGAAAAGGGGAGAGAACACAAGATGAGGCTCTCCGTGATGGTCACCGTCTCCCGATGAGCCCCCTGAAATGAACCATGTAATCAACCAGACACCCAGCCCCTGGGACCTCTCTGGACTGGCTGCATGAAAAGCCAGGACTTGGACATTTGCCCACTGGAGGGCAAAAGGCAAGGAGTTGGTTGGTTGGCTGGATCTCTCCTGCCTCTCACTGGTTAAGCATAAGGCCTGCTCCGTGCCCACGGAGGAGTATGGGAAGAACCCAACAACATTTATGAGTGACAGCCACTTGGGCTCTGAAGTCCAGGAAGCCCGGGGCTGTCTGGGATCCCTCCTTCTCAGCACACATGGACTGGAGTAACCCACGGTGATCCCCAGGAGGGAACAGTGGGGACAGGGCCTCATTCTTGATGAAGGATTCAAACAGGGTGAAGAGGACTAGTCCTGCAGGGTGGACCCTGAAGCCATCAGAGTTCCTTTCAGGAGCCCACCCGGTATTGTCAGGATCTGGGGAGCTAGCTCTCCAGCTTCATCTCCCGAGTCCTCCAGAAGGACAAGAGGCTGGGCAGGGTGGACCACAGCAGTGAGCGTGACAGGCTCTGATCTCCAGGAAGCCCCTGGCCCCAGCCTTCAGCTTGTCCCCCAGCTTTCACAGTCCACCTTCACCATCTCCCCATCTGACATCACACACTTCCCCACAGTAATCCCTTCACCACGGCTGCCGCGGGCGCTTTGTCCTGCTTCTTGGTCAACCTGCCTTCCTGGCCCTAGGGCTTGGCAAGCAGACATTTTCCTCTCAATGCCCTTTGTTCCCGAGCCACTGCCACACAGTTTGGGAGGGAGGCAGGGCTTACCTGTCTTTGCTCCCCTCTCCTGACTCAGGCAGAGGTTTGGGAGGACTGTTCCGTCCCCAGGAGTGCCTCCCACCTGGAGGAGCAACGCCAAGGACATCACTGGCGTGCAGGGCCCCACTGACATTAAACTGCTCAGTGTTTTTCTAAGTTCAGAGCATCTTTCGGGGTCTCTCTGGATGCCCACAAGCTATCTCAGGTGCCCGTAGCCTCAGTGGAGTGTCCCCATTTATGCTCAAGGTCTCAGGGCACTCCTCTTGGCTAGGTATACTGAATTCCCTGGAGCACCCATCTCAATACTCGGGCAGGAATGCCAGCCAGTCCAGACTGTTGACCTTGCAGTCAGAGTCCTGGGTTGGCCTCCTCCCAGGATGTTGCTTCTCACTGTGCGGACAAACTGGCAGGCTTTCTGAGAGTCCAGGAGGCTGGTGGTGGCAATACCAGGAGGAGCCCCCTTCTCCTCCAAGCACCCCTATACTCCTACCTACACATGGTCCCTCCCTCCCCCCACTGCAACATGGGGCAGCAGCAGCCTCCTAGCACCCTGGGGCTAGCGTCTCCTATTTTCCCTCCTAGGATTCAATATTTTGAGCAGGAGGGGGGATGGGCACAAAACAGCTTTCTCCCCTAAGTCTCTCCGAGGGGGACTAGTGCCCCAAGGCCACTGCAGTCCACAGTTACCTGGGCTCCTGCCTTTGCAGCTCAACCAGGCTACCTGTTACCACCCCGAGAAGGGATGCCTCCCACCCACCGAGATCCAGTCAAAACCCCTTTGTTCCTTCCAAAAAGCTTTGGTCTGGAGACAGCTAGTGTTTTTCCCATGTTGGGCTCCAAGTGAAGCTGGTGAGCAAGGACCAACACTGCAGGTGAGGCACAGGGAAGAGTCTACTGGAGGAAACACAGAGGCAGAGACTCAGGCAGGATGCAGGGGCTCTGTCAGTCCAACAGAGCCACTGTGAGCCCCCCAGTGGCTGCACGCACGAATGGTGGGTGGTGGCCCACCAGAAGGACTGCACCCCGGGCGGCCCCACCTGTGAGCCTCTGTGAATTTGAAAGGGAGCTGAGAGGGTGCATGGAGCACTGGCCAGCCACGGGCGGGGAGGGAGAGAATGTTCTGGGAATAAGAAGGACTTTGGAATTCGGACTCTGGTCACCTCATTCCCAGGCTCTGCAGGGGTGGGGCGGTGAGGGCAGCCATGAGATCATTCTGCAGACAAAGGTTGTCTTTCCTCGATGACACAGGCACAGTCCCACACGATTCCTACTACACTGTGACATCAAGGGTGTCTTTACAAAGGGGGAGGGATCTGGACACAGGCCACACAGAGGTGTGAGGGTTAAATAAGAGAACTCCTAAAAAGTGCCTGGTGTGATGCTTGTCCAGGGTAAGGGCACCCTGAGGTCCATGCCCATCGATGAACCCTGGTTCCTAAGGGTCAGATACGCTGACAGGGAGGGGCCTTATTGGTCCCCAGGTCCTGACGTGGCTCCAGGACATGGGTTGGGGTGTCAGTTGGGCTTCCTCCTAAGCACCAGCCCCAGCAATGCTGGCAGACAGCCGTGGGGGCACCAGGCAGAATGTGACAGGGCAACAGACTCTGCAGGAGCCTGCCTAGTCCAGGTCCATGACCTCAGAGATTAGCTGGGTGATACACCAGCTGATGAGACATCCTCTGACCTCTGAAGAAAGGGTCGCCTCGGACATGGGGGTCACCTTGGACATGGGGGCCACCTTGGACGTGGGGTAAGGTGACCAGATTTAAAGCGGTACACCATTGACCGGGGCGGTTCTTTTTCTTTCCTTCTTTTTATTATTATTACTTAAAATATTACAAAGAGTAATCGGGACTTTTTTAAAACGCCACGGGACGCGGGACAAACTGTTAAAAATCGGGACTGTCCCGCCAAAAGCGGGACATCTGGTCACCTTAACGTGGGGGTCACCTTGGACATGGGGGTCACCTCACACATGGAGGGCCTTGCTGGCAAGCTGCCTTTCCTTGGCCCGCCAGGACAGTGAGGGGGATGGTGGCCCGGAAACTCTGGGAAGGGATTCAAGCTGCCAGAGACCAGAGAAGCTGACCCAAACATTGACCCTCAAGTCCCAGGGCAAAGATCTGATCAACTCAACCTGCCCACTGCCACCCCCCTCCCTCACCAAGGGCACAGCTCTCCTCTCAGTCAAATCCTGGGCCTGTCCTTTAATGGCCTCAGGACCAGGAAGTGGGAAGTTTAACTCTATCTTAAGTGACTCAATAGCTAACAGCTTTTTGGGTTCAGTTAAAGTAATGCCTTTTATCTGGAAAACTGATACTAAGAGAAGTTGGTTGTTGTTAATCCTCAGCTGAGGATATTTTTCCATTGATTTTTTAAAAATATATTTTTTATTGATTTCAGAGAAAAATGGAGAGGGAGAGAAAGAAAGAGAGAGAGAAATGTCAATGAAATTGATCAGCTGCCTCCTGCCCACTCCCTACTGAGGTTGGAACCCGAAACCTGGGCATGTGCCCTGGTTCATGGGTCAACGCTCATGCACTGAGCCATGCCAGCTGGACTCCGTTGATTTTTAGAGAGAGTGGAAGGAAAGGGGAGAGTCAGAGAGAGGGAAATCCATGTGAGAGAGACTCATCGATTGATTGCCAACTACATGAGCCCTGACCAGGGCCAGGGATCAAGCCTGCAATGAAGGTAGGTGCCCTTGGCTAGAATCAAACCCAGGACCCTTCAGTCCACAGGCTGACACTTTATCCACGGAGCCAAACCGGCTTGGCAGCCATTTTTAAATTCAGTTTTTTTAAGATACAATAATGAAGTACCAGTAAGCAAGTCTCTACAGAATGCAGCATAGTAGAGACAAAGTTGTATGATTTAAATTCTTTGCAGACCAACAAATATAGATTAGATTTATTGGGGGAAATATATTAAAAGAGTAGTTGCCATGGATTAAAAGCCCTTTGTACCAATGATTTTATAAAAAGGCTCTTGGCAAACTATCAAAGAAAAATACTGTCTCTAAATGACAAAGGGCAGTTATTTAAAACACACACATGCGCACACACACTGAGCACCTGAAGTAACATCATACTTCATGATGAAATTTTGAGCGTTTTCCCCCTCACACCACCTCTACTAGACACAGTACTAGATAGAGGTCCTAGCCTGTGCCATCGAACTGCGATGTCCGGGATGTCTCACAAAGGGACAATGGGGAGATGGTCGAGTGGCACTCCGCAAAGACGTGTTCGGTTCCCTTTAGAGTGTCTTCTCCAGAGGTTGGGGGAGAATGATGGAGGCTGCTCACTGCTGATGCTTCAACCTATGGCCTCCTGGGGAAGACCTGTAACATCATATAACACGCACATATCTCCCCAAAACAAAGAACAGCCTTCCCTGGATCTACATTTAGTTAAAAACAAAACAAATAAAAACACCTCAGCAGGTGGCTGGCACCCAATAAATTTGCCTCTTCTACACTGGTCCATAGACCACCTCATGACAGATGCATCAGCTCTCTGGGTACTGTCTGATCCAGGGCCTTCCTGACCACGAGGGATAGGTGGGCCTTGTCTCACCGGTGTTTGCAGCTCCTGGACACAGCTGCCCATCTCTGTGGGCCCATCCGCCTGAGGATGTCCCTGCCAGGAGCTGCCACTGTCTCCAGCCTATAGCAGTTGGGTTGAGCAGCTATGGACCAGAAGCAGGCATGAAGAAGACTGAGGTCAGAGTCAGGCATTCTCATCACCAAAGTCCTTGGCCCCCCGAAGGGAGGCTCTGGGTCCAGAGGACCAGAAAGATTGACAGTGTCCTTCCACCTCCTTGGAAACACTGGCCTTTCCCTGTTTACAGATTGGGAGAAGAGGAAGCAACAGTAGCTGCCCAGAAAACAGCTGGCTGACTGCATTAGGGAATCAGAGAGCCAGTGAGTGGCCTGGCAAGGGCATGGAGACACAGGCGTAGAGGAGGCCTGCAGGCAGGGCCCAGGCCTGGGTGGGCAGGGCCAACTTAGGCCAGACCCATTGCAAGCAATAGGGTGGTGGGAATGGACCTGGGACTGGGGCAGGAGAAAGGGGGAAGGCTGAGACTGGAGCCCAGCCCCTTCCAGAACAGCATTCCTCAGGCAGCTGGGGACCTGGCTCACCACCCCACCCCCAGGCTTCCTCCTTGCCAACCTGCCTCCCCTGGGGCAAGAGCAATTTGCCTGGCCAAAGTTCTGGGCCAGAGGTGATCGCTAATCCCAATATGTTTCCAGGCCAGTGCAGGCTGATCCAGAAAGTATTCATCCCACCCCAGCCCCCCAACTTGGATGACCCAACACACACTCACCACCTTGTTCAGTGGGAATGGCACCCATGGACTTGGCCTGGTCCTGGAGGTTTGCACCCCTCAGCGTTTTTCTGTTGGAGCTGGTGTGGAGGCTTCTGCCCAGGGCTGTCCTGTTTTCCCGGGATTCACACCCCGTCTTGGATTGCCTCTGAAACTGCCTCATCACTCCTATAGCGCAAACTCCTGACAAGCAAAGGATCCAATGAGATGCATGTTTGCACCCTCCTCACCTCTCCCTCCCCCCCATACTCAGGCATCAACAAATATCCGTGCAGTGAATGAAAGTTTCCCAAAACAAGATGAAGAAAATAGCTGTGGGAACACTGAGCAGAGATTCGATTCTTAATTTCTAAACAAAATTATTTCAATATTTTTAATATCGAAATAGAAAAGGCTAAGTTTAGGGAGGAAATGTGACATTAGGCTGCAGGCTGACTATGGAGCAAGACCTAGAAAAGCTGAGCAGCAGGAAAATCTGTGTATGGATGAGCTGTCTGTTTACACTTGTTTCCAGAACAATGGAGCTCACCATTGACGTCAATGATTGTGAAGAGACAAAAGGGCTTGTGGGTGTGTCACCGCAGCTGGGCCTGGATGTGCTTCGGCATGTGCATGCGTGTGTGTGTGCGCATGTGTGCGTGTGTGTGTGTGTGTGTGTGTGTTAGGGAGTGGAGCAGGGAGTCTGTCCAGGTTTCAATGTCAGAGAAACAGGAGGAGGGGACAGTCTCACAGTGAAGTGTGGGCCACAGAGCAGACTTCCCAGGTCCTACATGGGCAGGCTTATCTCAATGAACTTGGTATTTGCCCTAGTTTGCAACTACGTCTGACCAAGTTGCATACACTCCTTATCAAGGAGAGGGAAAGAAGGGGTAAGAATTCCTGAATGTGGGTTTGGCTTCAGGAACTGGCAGTGTAGTTTGCCTGCAGGCTATCAGATCATAATTCTTCCTTCCCTTCCATCACTGGTCCCCAGGAGAGGCCAAGGAGGTCAGGCACGTGGAGGGAGATGCTGCAGGCCCCAGCTTCTTGGACAGCTAGCTCCCCTCCAGCCCTTCAGAGCCCTGACAGCCTTGCCTTTCCCATCAGACTGCGTATCAGAGCCTGCTGCCTTGGAGCCTGCATTCTGTGTCTGGTCCTACAAGCAAGCTTCTGCTCTCTTCTGGGTCACTATCCTGACACTTTCCAGTGGTTCTCAACCTTCTGGCCCTTTAAATAGTTTTTCATGTTGTGACACAACCAAAAATTTCTCGTTGCTACTTCATAACTGTAACTTGCTACTGTTATGAATCATAATGTAAATAACTGATATGCAGGATGTATTTAGGCGACCCCTGTGAAAGGATCGTTTGACCCCCGAAGGAGTCGCGACCCACAGGTTGAGAACCGCTAGAGTTTAGACAGAACGCTGGGGGCTTAACATGCCCCAAACAGTGTTTACTGGAAGAACAAACGGCCTCATTCAAGGTGTCCAGGGCCCAGCGCCCTGTCTTTGTGGCTTGTGCCTTCCTTTCTCATTCACTCTTCAAGTGCTGCCTCCACCATGGGGCCTCAGGGATAACTGCCTCCCTGGTTAATTAATCATTCACAATACCCAATTCAGTATTGACTAAATTCCCTTTACATAGGACGGTCCATAATGACGTGGGGATGCAGGGACAACATCATTTCATTCGTACCTTCCATAATTAAAACGATCTTATTTCCTGAACCAAAAACTAAGAAAGGCCTCTTGGAAGCTAGCAGTTTTGGAAGATCTGGGACCGAGGTGGCCTGGGTGGGCGTGCTCCTGGAGCTCCTGCAGGACCGCCTGGTGTTGGTCTTCACCGGAGCTCAGCGCCTAGCGGCGAATGAATGAGAGTCAATGAATGCCAATGTGTGAATGAAAGATGTCCTCGGGGAGTTTCCCGCGGCCGCTGGGGACGCGCCTCTGGCCTGTCGCGGAAGGTGGCAGCCTCGCGGGGCCTGGGCTTCAGCGAGGGCTCGCCGGCCGGCCGGCTGGAACCAGGTGCGGAGGAGCCTGTGTCCGTCCCCCGCCCCGCGGTGGTACGCGCCACTCCGCGCTCCCCGAGCTGGGGGACGCGAGCCGGCTTGAATGGGAGACACCGAGGCCGGAAGTGGAAGGGACCACTCGGGAGGACGAGGAGGGGGGCAAGAGAGCGCCGCGTCTTCATTGAGGAACCGACGCGGTGAACATGGAGTTCCATGTGCGTCTTATGTAAAGAGAGCGACGGGCCCCGCGGCCAATGGGTGTGCGGCACACGCAAGCCAGCCCCCTTGGTATGCAAATAAAGATTCGTCGCGACCAATGGGGGGCGCCCTGGGCGGGCGCAGCGCGCGCGGTCACGTTTTCCACTATGTGACAGCGGTAAGTCGGCGGCGGCGGCGGCGGCGAAGGCGGGCTGCGCTGCGGCTACACGCTGCTCACAACGCGCTGCTCTCAGCGGCTGCGACAGCGGGCGTCAGTTCGACGGACGGACGCGCGGACGGACCGGCGGACAAGCTAGGGACTCGGCTCCGCGGTAAGTGCGCGGCGGGGAGGACCAGCGCCAGGCTGGGGCGCCGACCGCCGTGCGGACGCCGGCTCGCTGGTTACGTAACCGCCCCGGCGCGGCCCGGGGCGGGCGGGTCTGGGTGCCCGGCGGGCGGCCTGCGAGCGGCGGCGGCGATCCCGCCAGCCCGGGAAGCTCGATCCCAGAACTTCCTGGGCCATTTGATTGCTTCTGGGCTTGAAACTGGTCTCGGGTGCGTGGTGGGTACTGTTATCCCCATTTTGCAGATCAGGAAACAGGTTCAGAGAGGTTATGCAACTTGTCTAAGGTCACGCAGCGGCTGTGACCACACCGGCCTGTCCTCTGGGTGACTTTCTTCTGTGAACCGTCCCACGCCCAAAGTGGAGAGGGCCGGAAAGGTGAAGGCAACCAAGGGCCAGTGCAGCTGTCTCTGGGAACACGGAGGGCCCCTTCGGGAACTGGCTTCCTGCTCTGAGACCAGAGGACTAAGTCTCCAGCTAGGGAAGGGCCACTGATGGGCCTTGGAGCCCTGGGGGCAGGAAGGCCTCGCCTCATGCTTACTGCCTATGCACTCCCTGCCTTTATTCTCTCTCCCCAGCTTAGGTAGAAGAGGGGGTCCCACTGTGATACATCCATCACACCATCCTTCTTGGTGTCCCTTTGGCTGCCAAGTCCCAGACGGAGGCCAAGGGGCAGGTGGCAGCCTGCTAAACTCCCCAGGAAGGCCAGGGTAAGGGATGACAACTTGGTTGCCACGGTTTCTGTAACCCACGCAAAGAAACCAGCTTGGGAAGCTGATTCATACTCAGAGAACAAGGGAGCCAGCAGGTGCCCTGGAAATCATCTAGGGTAACCCCTTGGCTTGACAGATGTGGCCACTGGAGCCCAGATCCCTGCTGGGCACACATCATAGCCAGGCCAGGCTTGAGCTCAGGGTGTCTGCAGGGCCTTCCCATCAGCCTAAGGGTCATGAGCTGGGTCAGGTTGAGCTGCTGAGGTTCCATGAAGGCCTGAAGTTGGGTGCTGCTCCCTGAGAGGGCTGGAATTTGGGAGGAGGGGCCTCAGATCCCCAAATGTTAAGAGCCCTAGCAGCAGGGCAGAAGCCCCCACGAGTACCTCTCACCTCCCCCATCTGACACAGCAAGGCCGCTGACTTCCCTGGCTGCAAATGGGAGACGCTCCTGTCCTTACCCAGGGTGTCTGGTCCCAGGCTGGATTTGACTAGGAAGGGAACAGAACTGTACCTGAGGCTTTAATTGGCCATTGAGTTTTTAAATACAAGGCTAGTCACTTTTTATAAGGTGCGTGGGTAAAATGGGAAAAGGACTCCTTTTTAAGTGGAAGCTACGTGATATGCCAACACAGGGATGATATTGTGGGCGTCCGCAGTTATCTGTCATCGTCATCCTTGTGTGATTCACGGGTACAGCACTAACCCAGCTCTGGCTTTCTGTGGAGACTGGGTGCTGGGTGCTGGGTGCAGAGGGGGAGCCCTGCTGCCAGCTGCTGCTGGGTGACCCAGATCCCCTTCTGGGACTCAGTTTCCTTCTCTGTAAGAGGGGCTCGGGTGAGGCCATCTTTGAGGTCTGTTTCAATTCCTAGGTTTTTGGATTCCTCTCGCTCTGAGGATGACTTCCCCAGGCACCTACACAGATTTCTGGCACAGTCTTGCTTTCGGGCCGCATAAGGTTACTCTGTGAAGGCACATCCCCTGTAAGGCATGTCTGCCTGCTTGTAAGGAAATACGAAAGTTTCCTTTCATTTGTACTGTTTCTGATGCACACATTTAACTTCTAGAAAAATCCTGGCAGGCACACCTCTGTGTTTAAGTGATGATGTAACTTCTCTGGGCCTCAGCAAACCACAGGCTCTGTCAGGTCATGGTGTGCCTGGCAGGACCTCTCAGCGTTTAGTCAAAAGGAAGAGTGATGCCGAAAACTAAGTCTTAGGCAAAACTCACTGGAAACACACAACCCCAAAGCTATGTGCCCCTCCCTTGCAGACACTGGCCCACCTGCGGACCCAGCAGGGAACCTGCAAGTCCTGACAGGGGCCTCTGTCAACTCTTTATGCTCCTTTGTGCCCATCTGCAACAAGTTTGTTACTGGGTTTCCAAGTCTAGTGCAAATCAGAAGCAGTAAAAGCCCAGGTGAGCAGCCACCGGCTGTGGGCAGGAGTCCAGGCCACTGGCAGTTCTGAAGGCAGAGGGGGCTCTAGCTCTTAAAGGCCTTGAGGGTTCCTAGTGCTCTTCTCCCTGGGGTGACTGAGAGGAGAATAAGAACAACTCGGTGATCACAGGCTCTGGGGTAGCCGGCTCCCTGAGTGCCACCCTGGGACGCTGGCACTTTCGCATTGTTGTTTTAAATCTGTGCTGCTCCATGTTTGGGGTGTCACCAGGCAGAGCTCAGAGTGTGGAGGTGTCTAGTGAGGCTAGGACGTGCGTCTCCCCAGCCTCCTTCCCCTCCATATTTGGACGCTGCCGTCACATTTTCCTCAGTTCCCCAGCTGTTGCCATGGAGAGCACGGTGTTTGTTTAGCAGGACAAACATTTTCTTCAGATTACAGCAGGCTGGCCTCGGGGACTTGGCTCCTACCAGGAAGACACAAACGTATTATAAATCTTGGGTTGTAATGTACCGCCAGCTTGCGGACACAGAACACAGGCTGTGAGATCCTGTTATATAAAGTGCAAAGGCAGGCAGGATGATCAGGCTGTGAGAAGTCAGACTGGTGGTGTGTGACCAAGGTTGGGTGGTGGCTCGAGGACCACCAGGGGTATCTGGGGGGCTGGGGACACGGGTGCTCAGTTTGTGGACATATGTCAAGCTGTGACCTTAGGATTTGGGACTTTCCTGCGTGTATTTATACTTCATTTCAAAAAGTCAGTTGCCTTAAGTGATTGAGCTGATTTCTGATTTCCACAAGGAAATGAACTTCCCCTTAAACTCAAGGCTATTGAATGAGAGCAGCCTTTACCTGTCCTGGAGTGGCCATGGTGGGTGGAACTGGGGCCCAGGCTATGCTTTTGTTCCCTTTTTTAATTTTTTTACTATTTCTTATGGAACCTCTTAAAATATGACAGTAGAGAGGATAGTGTAATGAATCCTCATGAACCCATCTGTCAGCTTCAAAGAGTTTTAGCTCTGGCCCCCTCCTCGCATCCCCACCTTTCCCCCTTCCTGTATTATTGTGAAACCCATCCCAGGCTATGACCTCACTGCAGGCTGCACTTTCTAATGGTCCTCTGTTCAGCAGAGGCGGTCCTTGCCACCAGCGGTATGATCAGATGGCCCGAGTCAAGGCCTGAGCTTAGCCCCTTGCCTTGGGTCTGACTGTTCTCCAGGGACAGAGCCAGCGCGTAGACATCTGTGAAGGGGGCAGCAAAGGAACCTCGAGGGGCAGGTGTGCAGGCCCAACTTCTCTGGCAGCCCTTTTTCTTCCTGGGCCCCTGGCACCCTGGACCATGAGCACCACCCTCAGAGCTGGAAACCCAGCTTTCCCAGGGCTCCCCAGAGCTTGGGCAGTGCTGGCATGAGCAGGTGCTTCATAAATGTTTGTGGAAGGCAGGAGGCAAAGTCTGATTTGATGGGCATATTGGGTTTGCCAACTTGGCAATTGGAGGTCGGTCCATTAGAGCTGTCAGTGCTGAGCGATGCGTTTTCTGGAATGATGAACTTCGGGATGGTTTGGTTTGCTTTGTTGTTTCACATTTCTGCATGCTTGTTTGGACCTCTTTGCAAAAAAGATTGTCTTCCATCTAAGGTAAGGTGACCAGACGTCCCGCTTTTGGTGGGACAGTCCCGATTTTTAACAATTTGTACCACATCCCGCGGCGTTTTAAAAGAATCCCAATTTTTGGAAATAGACATATGTACTATTTGTAATATTTTAAGTAATAAAAAAAAAAAAGAACACCCCCCTCCCCGCCCCCCGTCAATGGTGTCCCGCTTTACCAATGTTAAAATCTGGTCACCTTAATCTAAGGTAATCATGTGACTCCTACTCAGTGAGCCCTACTCAGTCTCCCCGGGCCTGGCCGGGCCAGGACCATGAAAGGCAGGAGCTCCTGCAAGGAGCTAAGTGACGCCCTCGCGTGATGGAAGCAAAGTGTGTGGCGCTCTTTCCTGACGATGTCTGTAGCCTGGGGTGGGACCAGCTGAGCTCTTAGTCCTTTACATACAGCCAGAGATAGCTCTCCTGGCAATGAAATATCTCCTTTTAAACAAATTACTTCTGTTACAGTGTCTGAGTTCTCATCGTAATGGATAGTGATGATGAAAGCTGGCCTCTATTGGACACTGACTGCATCCCAGATCCTTGCATGGGCTGCATCCTCTCACCCTCCCAGCAGCCGGTAGGAGGCAGGTGCTGCTGTGCCCCATCTGACAGATGAGGAAACAGGGACAGGGAAGGGAACTTGCTCAAGACCACACAATCAGAAAGTGGGGGACCCACTGAAGCCCCCACCACCCAGGAGTTGCTCCTGTAACCACTCAGCAAAAAAGGACTGGCTGCTTGTCTGAGAAGGACTGCGGGATGACATAGGAGGTGTCCAGGAAGTTGGGTGGGTAGCCCCTTGGCAACTCTACTGAGCCATAGCAAGAGCCTTCTGAGGGATCTTGCTTCCACATTGCCCATGCTCTGCAACCCTGTTAAATTATGAGTCACATCTTGCATAGGACTCTCCAGTAGTTCCCCACCTCTCTCAGAATAAAGCCAGAGTCCAGGTTCTGCCACTTTGATGTGCAGATCTGGCTCTGATCTAATATCACACTCCTCTTGCCTTGCCCTCTGTTCCAGACTCAGCCATCTTCTTCACACTCCCTACCTCAGGACCTTTGCACTTGCTGTCCCTACCTAAAACATTCTTCTCTCAGCATCCAGCTAGCCTGCTCTGTCACTCTGTTCAGTTTGTCTTCATTCAGGTTCTTTTAAAAGCAAAGTCTGGGTAGAGGGTTACACTTTACTGGGAGATGCAATCCCAGGACAGCCATGGTGAGGGAAAGGGAAATGAAGAGGAAAAGGCAGGACACACACACATGATGACATCCTAATGATGAGGCCCTGCTTCATGGACACCAGTATATCACTCAGCCCCTGGAGATCTCATCAGCAAGACTATCCAAAAAAAAAAAAAGAAAGGAAAAGAGAGGAAAGGAAAGGACAGACAGAAAGCTTCGGATGCTCCAATCAGTGGAGGGATGGAGAGAGGACTTAGCCGCTGACCACTTCCGCTGACCTGTCCCCTATGGCCAAAGTTCACCCCAGGGAGTGTGATTGCCCTTGGGTCCAAATGCAAATTAAGTCACATCAGTCTGTACTTACAGTGCTTTGGTGGTTCCTAGTCGTTTCCCATAGAAATTATGTGTAATTTATGTGTAAACTCCTCGCTGGCCTCCCTCCCTTCTGCACTCTATCTACTTCTGCACTCCACTTGGATCCCCTTAGTCAAGCACTGGAAATGCCTGCAGTGCCTAGAACTCATGTGCTCGTCACCTGCTCTGCCCTCTTCACAGGGTAACACCCACTCCTCACAGCCTCAACTCTTCCTCTGCCTGAAGCCTGGTTTCAGGGTTTCCTGTAACTTGTGATGCTCAAGATTTCTGAACCCAGCTCCCCATATCACCTGGGAGATCCCAGACAACCTGTAGGGTCCCAGGCCCTGCCAGCCACTCACTGGGAACCTGTGTATTTCCCAAAGTTTCCGCATGCTGGGCAGCGATCATCAATGCTCTTGCTGCCTTCTCATGAGCCCATCAGCAGCTTGCCATGTCAGGGCTGTGGCTGCCTAGTTCAACTGCCTTCCGAATTCATGGCAGGTGGGAGCTCAGTGAATAAGAACAAATAAAAATACCCATGAGATACTCGTGAAGGACTCTGACTACTGGCCCCTCACTTGGCAAAATATGGAGAAAGACCCTGACGGGACAGCCATGGAAAGGCTGCACTCTTTCTGGCTGACAACATTTCTCTCATTTGCTAGCTTCCTTCGGAGCCAACATGAATGAATTTGCTGGATTTGCCCCCAACCCCAGGAGCCCCACGAAGGAGCCCATGGAGCCCCCACCCAGTGGGGTCTTGCTCCAGGAAGATGTCGACATGAGCAGTGGCTCGAGCGGAAATGAGACCAACGAGAACTGCTCCACAGGGCGAGACTCGCAGGGCAGTGACTGTGACGACAGTGGCAAGGAGCTGCGGATGCTGGTGGAGCCACACGATTCTCACGAGAGGTAGGGGCAGCCGGGGCCCTTGGAGGCAAGGCCCTAGTTTGTTTTTTCAGGGTCTCCTTCGGTTGTAACTTGATTGCTTTACCATCTTTAAATCACATGATCCGTTTTTTCCGGATTTTTGAAAGTCCTGTTAACTTAGAATAACTAAAATGTACTAGGGTTTGTCCTTCCCAGTGATGCCACTTGGCAACTGAAGATCCGATTGCCACCAGGTCGGTAGTTCATAATGAGGTCTTAGGAGGCAGCGTGTAGCCGCGTGCTTTGTAGAAAATGAACTTGCTCCTTTAGCACTGGCTCTTCATCTCCCAACACCTAGTTTTCCTGGTCTCTGAAGGTTTGATGTTTCAGTTTCACCTTAACCTCATGGTTCTTACTGTGGTGTGATCCAGCCTGCTATCGCTGATTAGAGGGGGGCCGTGGATGGGACAGTCTCTGAGTTCTGTCTTTATTTCTTGTCCTTATAGTCCAAGTGCCTACAGCCTGATGCTGGCAAAGTCTGAACACAACCCATCTACAAGCGGCTGCAGGTAAGGCCAGTTAGAACCCCGTTGACTTAGAATCTTTGGAGAAACAACAAAACTTGTCCTTGGAGGTTAGGTTTGGGGGATATGTGACTTGTTTTAAGCAGTTGGTCTGCATTGTGAATCCAGCTGTGCCCTTCCAGACATGACTGTCCCTGCAGGCTGCCTGGAGGCCCCCCACGTTGCTCTGGGTCTATTGCTCCTCCCGCTGTATCCAAGCAGACCTTGTCTGCATCTGAGACCTGTTCATCTGGAACTTCCTCACCCTGTTTAGGTATTTGTAACAAGTGTATCCTTAGTTTCCTAGCCACAGACACTTTCATATCTCACTGGAGCGGAGCAACAGCCAGCTTTTAGTCCTGGGCATGAGAGCACTTTGCCAGCGTAGACTCCTGATGTCCATCATTCTCTCTGCACCTTCTGCTCTTCACACGTCCACCTCCTTCAGCAGGTGCCCACCGGCCCTGCCTTCCCTTGTCTCTGCTCCTTAAGTTTCAAGATCCTTCTATAAATCTCCTCTCCTCCTGGGGGTCTCCCTACACTCATCCTTCACGTTTATGCCCCAGGAAGCCACTGCTGTCCTCTGTATTCTCCATCACTTCATCATCTTCTAGCTGAGGCAGACAGGGAAGGCCCAGCTCAACCATCAGTCTGCTCAGCCAGACTCTGAGGGTCAACCAGCAGGCCTTGCTGGGCATGGCCTGGCTCTCACTCGGGAAAAGCCAGCTGGAGGGATGTCTGACCCATTCGCTTGCATTAAAGCAGTGGTTCTCAACCACAGGCGAATTGTCACAGCTGGCGAGGGTGCTGCTGATCTCCAGTCGTTGTTAACCTAAAAAGAAAAGGCCACAGTGAGAGGCAGCAAGCATTTACTCGAGGTAAAAAAGAACAGCTATTTAGGATGCATTGATTCAGGCAGAAACCCAAATAGTGTTTCAATTAGGAGGCAGAGGCAAGGGGTGTTTATGAGAAAGGGAAGGGGAGCAATCACATCCATAGAAGGAAGGCATTCTGTAGTGCAAATAAGGTAACATAGTGACACCAATTCTAAACACTTTAGAATTAGTCTTTTTAGTCTGGTGGCTAAGATATCTGCTTTCCTGTTACCTTTGTAAACAGTTCTTTGGGACACAATGTTGCCCTGTTTTAGCACTCCGAAGTTTTGAGGAGTAAGACTACAAGGCAGCTTGCTTGGGGATGGCAGCTCCAACTCCATGTTAAAGTGCCTCCATTCATGTTATTTTTCACATGGGTGAGGCCAGGGATCCTGCTCACCATCCTGCAGGCACCACTGAGAACTCTATGGACCAAGATGTCCTAGTGTCCGGTTGAGAAACTGGACCAACTGGACATCTCTTCAGAAAGGGGCCCCCGAAAGCTAACGTCGGATCTTTTTCACTCTAGTAGTGAGCAGTCTGCCAAAACCAACACGCACAAGGAACTGATCAGAACGCTCAAGGAGCTGAAGGTCCACCTCCCCACAGACAAGAAGGCCAAGGGGAAAGTCAGCACGTTGGCGACCTTGAAGTACGCCCTGAGGAGCGTGAAACAGGTGAAAGGTATGCCTGCCCCATGTGTTTGTTCCAGCCTATAGAGTAAGTTTCAAATTCCCCCAAGTTACAGCTTGGACTGTGTTTAAAACTCAATCTTGACACAGAAGAAAGAAACTTAGGAATCTTGTGGAGAAGCTGTCTACTGCATTTGACTTTTAGAGGAAAAAATAAAGCTGGTAGAAAGCCAGCTAATAACAGAAACCTATTTACAACATAAAACGTCTGTGCTGTGGGCTAGGCCAGGTCATGGTGAGGAGAGTTCAGGCCCTGGCTGGACTGGGTGACCACTGATGGCCGGTGATGTGGGCACTCAGAGTGGAATTGAAGCGAAACATCCCATAGTGTTTAGCTGAGGACTTGCCCCTCCTTTAAAAGAAAGCATGAAGGGATCCCAGGGGTGGGTGGGTTTAACAGAGCTCATCCTTGAAAGACAGTATCTTAGAGCTTCTTCATTCAAGACCCTGGGCTCTTTATTTCTTTTTGTTTTAAATATGTTTTTGTTTATTTTTAGAGAGAGAGGAAGGGAGAAGGATAGAGATATAGGAACATTGATGAGAGAGAGACATCATCAGTTGGCTGCCTTCTGCATGCCCTCTACTGGGAATTGAACCCACAGCCCAGGCATGTGCCCTGACTGGGAATCGAACCAGTGACCTCTTGGTTCATGGGTTGAAGCTCAACCACTAAGGCACACCTTTATTTCTTGTTTATCTAATAAAAGTGAGTTTTGGTGGCAGTGGGCTTTGGACCAGGAAGACAGACAGAGCAGAGTGCCTCCTTCCATCATAGGTGCATGGTAACAGGACCTCCAAAATCCAGTCTCCATCCACCTGTAAGCATGTTTGGATTTTATCATTAGACTAGTGGCCCGGTGCACGAAATTCATGCACATTAAAAGGGGGTTAATTAGAGGAAATATTTTAATATTGCTATTTGCCCTTTCTCTATAATAGAAGTGTCAGAGGTTAAAGAAAATTAGTAAAATGTATATGAAAATCTTCCTCCTGTCAGAGTCTAGGGTGCACCACAGAACCCAGAGTCAAGTCTTCAACCACCCACGTGCACCTCAAAATCACTCGAGACCGAAACCTGACCAGACCCCCTTCATTGGGCTAGATCCAAACCCAGCCGGTCCTGCCCTGTCAAGCCCTGCCAGGTGGGGGGTGCAGCCTTAGGTCCCCTGGGTGCCAGGGCAGGGAGGCACAGCCTGAGGTCCCCAGTCAAGCTCCACTGGATGGAGGGAGTGACCTGTGATCCCCTAGCCTGGTGCTGGGGCAGGGGGCACAGCCTGAGGTTCCCTGGCCTGGAGCCAGGGCGGGGAGCATGGTCTGAAGTCCCCCAGCCTGGCACCAGGGAAGAGGGTGCAGCCTGAGTTCCACTGACCTGGTGCCAGGGTGGGGGGAGCAGCCTGAGGTCTCCCTTCAATCCCTGCCAGGTGAGAGTCATGGCCTAAGGTCCCTCGTCAAGCCCTGCTGGGTGGGAGGCATGGCCTGAGGCCCCCCCGTCAAGCCCTGTGGGTGGAAGGCACGATCTGAGGCCCCTGTCAAGCCCCATGCAGGAGGTGAGCGGGCACACAGCCTCAGGTCCCTGCTGATTGCTCCTTAAGGCTCGTTATGGGAACTTAGCCTCAGCTGTGGGTGCAAATTGACTGGAGTGATGGTCAATTTGCATATTCCCTCTTTATTATATAGGATGGCGGCGTGTGACAGCTTTTGGCGCTGGTTGGTGGACTAGAGAAAGGCTTTTGTCTAAGGACACATAGCAGGAACCTTCACAGATGCAGGAACCTATGAGCAAACCCTGCAAACCCAAAATGTTAGCTCATTGAGCTCAGACACTTTCCATTTCAATCAACTCCAAGCACTTAAGTATCTGCCTTCACTTGCTCCTGCCACCAGACCTTCCACTGGGCAGACACCCCATGTCCTGGGTCTCAGGTCACCTCGGTGCCTCTGCCTCTAGGCCAGGACCCCGTGCTCAGGGTCACCTCAGGATAGTTTGGCTATAAAGTGGATCGAGAGGTCCTCCGCAGCCTGGACTCCCAGTCTGCTGCTGGGAAACGGGATGAGAACTTTGAGAATTTTTAAATGTCCTCAGTGCCTCAGAGAAACAGTAGAAGTCTTGGGGCAGGTATGCAAGTGTGCATTCCTGGTCTTGCAACAGGGGACACTCCATGGACCCTTGTTATTATGGTGACTCCCCAGCCCCTGCACGTTGAGGGATATCTTAGCTGTTTGGTCCACTGTGATGAGTGAGCTGAGTCAGAGGGAAAGTCTGTCTCCTTGGGGCAGATGTGTGAGCCCTCCCCCCACTTGACCTTCACTTACGTATTTCACACACTCACTGAGTCCCAGTGGACACCACACATCAGAAACGTACATAAGAGTAGAAAAATCTCTGAGGCTGATAGAAAGGTGAAACAGTGCTTTACTCTGTTACCATCAGCTACTATCTCAAGGTACAGCCTGCAGTCAAAGCAGAGCCTGTCACTAATGAGGGTACCAAGCCACGTTTCAAATAGTGTTCACATTTCTAATGTTTGGATGACTTTCGTGGGAAGGGCTTGTTTCACGTAGTCTGGCTGGGAGAGCTTGTGCCAGACATGGAAGGTGGCTATGTGCTGGTTCGTGTGGCCTCTTAGGGGGCCCTCTTCAGCCTCTTGGCCGTGGCTGGGTCACCCCAAAGCCATGCCAGAGGTTCCAGGATGAGTGGCCCTTTGTCTTCAGGATCTGTTCTGAGCAGTTTGTTCTACATGTTGATTCTGTCTGGATGGGGTATCAGTTGAGACCACCACGGGAGGCAGAGCAGGGGTGCCACAGCCATCCTGCATGGAAATGGTGACATTGCATCATGATTGACAACCTCGGGGGGAAAGTGAGCATTAGGTGGAACTCTGGTTATGTTATTTAAGATAGCGTGTATTCATTGTTTACAAAGGTCTGTAACCATAGGCCTTCTGATTTTCAGGGGAAAACCCCACATTTCTGTTTTGCCTTTGTCTTTCTGTGATCCGTTCTCTCAGTGTCCAGGAGATTGTCTCCTAGCCCACTTTTCATGAGAAAAGTGAGTTAGGAGTTGCCTCTTGGTCTGTCCCACAGCCAACGAGGAGTATTACCAGCTGCTCATGTCCAGAGAGAAGCACAGCTGCGGCCCCGACGTGCCCTCCTACACCATAGAGGAGATCCAGAGTGCCACCTCCGAGGTCATCATGAAGAGCACGGTGAGTGTCTCCTGTGGGGAGTCCTCCTTTGGTGAGCTGGAGACCGCCTGGCCGGTGGCTTGATGGCAGCAGAGTTTGGAGTTTCAGGAAGTGAGCTCAGACCTTAGAAAAAGAATGTAGAGTCAGTGGTTCAGAAGTCCTGTTCCAGATGTCTCCCAGACCCTGTGTTCTGGCCACTCCACCCCGCACCTCACACACCCTGACCTTGACCAAGCACAGTGCACTTCAGGGTGGGACACGCCTGGGGGCAGTTGGTTCACTGTTCAGGGCTTCATGGGGGAGCCCTGGGACCAAACTCAGCTTCATGAGACTCCAAACCTCATGCATTTTATTTCATTATTTTTTTTAATCTTCACTTGATATTTTTCCATTCATTTTTTAGAGAGAGTGGAAGGGAGGAGAAGAGACAGAAAAATCTATGTGAGAGAGACACATCAATTGGTTGCCTCCTGCCCCAGGGCCAGGGAACACGCCTGCACTGCAGTACATGTCCTTGACCGGGATTGAACCTGGGACCCTTCAGTCAACAGGCTGGCACTCTATCCACTGAGCCAAACTGGCTAGGGCCAAACCTGATGCATTTTAAAGTAGCTGACAAAGGTGGGGCCATTGGAGGTTTGGAAATGGGGAGCAGGTTGGCTGTGCCCTGAGCCCCCATTTCTCAGAGAGCAGGGAACACCCCATTTCTCAAAGCTGTCTGGAGAGCTGGGCTCCCACTCCTCCTCACTTTCCTCCAGTACTTCCCTCCCCCCACCGCCAGTCCTTAGCGCAAGAGGTCCAGAGCCCTGCAGCCCCCAGACCGTCCCCAGCACCCCAGGAGAGGGACACCTAGCCCAAGTGACAAAGGGAGAGGTGTGCAGGGCCCTTCCACCTCTCAATTCAGACGCCAGAGGCTCTGTACCAAGAATACTGAATGGATGATACCCGTGGGAACCCGAGCCCCTGGGTTCCTTTTGGAGTGGAGCCCCCATGTGATTCTTCAAATAATATCCTATTTGGATGCCAGTATCCATGAGGGGAAATAGAGCTACTCTGGTCAGGACTGAGGAAGGGTCCCATCATGCAGCACGCAGACTTCCCTGGCCCTCCATGCCCCTTTCCTATCACCTGCCCCACGTATGTGCCCATCCTGTTCCGTCCCCTCTGCCCATTCTGACCCGAGGATGTTCTTCCTTTCCAGGACATGTTTGCTGCAGCTGTGTCCCTGGTCACAGGGAAAACACTGTACGTCTCCAACCAGGTGGCCTCCATCTTCCGCTGTAAGAGAGACACCTTTCACGATGCCAAGTTTGTGGAGTTCTTGGCGCCCCATGACATTAGCGTGTTCCACAGCTCCACCACGCCTTACAAGCTTCCTCCGTGGAGTGTCTGCAGTGGGACAGGTGAGGGGAAGGGAGAACCGCCCATCTCACCTCTGCCGGAGACCAGCACAGCCATGGCGGCCTCTGTCCCAGGGGAGAGATCAGAAGTTGTTCAGCATAAATTTAGAGAGAAAAATAGTCTTTTCATGAATTTCAGAGAGGGAGAAATTCAGAGACTTTTAGGACATGTTATGCATTTTAGAAATGAAGTTCTGAGAAGCTGGAGTCTGAGGTGAGTCTGCGGAGGCGGGAGAGCCCAGGTGCATCTGGGGGCATCAGACCCCCGGCTGTAAACTCGAATGTGCCACGCTCATGAATATATTTCAAGTTAGTCAGAACTGGGATAAAAGCCCTCTAAGGCTTCGCTTTGAGCTCTGGCAGGTTTGTATCACACCTTGGTTCTGATTCTGGTGCTGTCTTTAGGAGGACACAGTGCTCTCTGTATAAACATCGTTGTGTCATTGGATGGGTGACTGTGGGCTTTTTCTTTTAGATTCTTTCACTCAAGAATGCATGGAGGAGAAATCTTTCTTCTGCCGTGTCAGGTAAGCCCAGTGAGTGAGTGGTCTTCCTAAACTCGAAATGGCCCAACCATTTCATCCTGAGCACCTGGTGGGAAGTGCAGGAGGCCCAGGTGTCTCCCACCAGTCCCTGCTCTACTACAGGAGGGAAGGGCCACGAGCCTGTCTTGGAGTGAGGGGTCCCATCTTGGAGTGAGGGGTCATGCAGCACGCAGACTTCTAAAAAAGGGAGGGGGGAAAAAGCACGTGGCCAGAGCTGCATTTTAAATGTTCACAAGGGGTTAAGACAGCCGGGTCGACAGTGGGGTGGTTTCAACCAGTCCTCACTGAGGGTGTCAGCCGAGGAGCTGGGACTTGCTGTCTGTTGCCTGGGGAGGCGTGTATCCTGGGGGCCTTTAGGACCCCAAAAGCACATGCAGCCTGCGGTTTGAGTGTATATTTTTTTAAGTGCATTTTCCTGGGGAGAGCCCTGTAGCTTTCCCAATGGGCTTTTAGCCTAAAATGGAGTGACCAGATAAGCCTCCAGCTGCAGTGTCAGGAGTGACCCCTGTCCAGACAGCGGTGCCCTCAGAAAGTGGACCAGGACTCCACTGTTGGAGCAGCATCCCTTTCCCTAATTAAAATGCGAACTGCTCTAGAGACAGCTCAAAAGATCTCTCAATGCTCGGGGCTGATGACTGTGACTTACCCTGTGACATCATCGGAAATCTGAGGAGCCGGATGGTGGGCCCAGCTTCTCAGGAGCCACAAACAGGCCAAGGGCAGCCAGCCATCTGCCAGTATGCTGGGGTGGAATGGGAGGGCACCTTTACAACAAATAAAGGGATTGCTGAGATGACAGCCAGCTCTCAGGGAGGGGACCAGCAATAAGGGACAGTTCCTTCTGTCATAACTCCACCCTCTAATGGCACCCTCCTCTTCAGCTTCGGGAAGAACCATGAAGATGAAATCCACTACCACCCATTCCGTATGACGCCTTACCTGGTCAAGGTGCTGGAGCAGCAGGGCCCTGAGAGCCAGCTGTGCTGCGTGCTGCTAGCAGAGAGGGTGCATTCCGGCTATGAAGGTGACAGCCAGGCCCAGGCCAGCCAAGGGCTTCTCTGGTCCCTCAGTTACTCCCCTGGCTCAGATGTAATGTCTGTTAGGTGGACTCCAGCCCAGCCTCCCCCAGCCATGGACAGGGTCTCCATGTCCCTCGAGACTCAGCACACCCACCTTTGTCACCTGGCCCTCCTGGGACCCTGCCACACCACCTCCCCACGCAGTTAAAGGGTTTGTGTGCCAACATCTCACCCATGTCCAGGCCCTCACTGTGACTGCGGGTGCCCTTCCCCTCCCCACCCACTGCCTTCCATCCATTCAGTGAGAACAGCCCTGACAGTCTGGGCCCAAGTCTCTCCCATCCTTGTGTACACCCAGGTCTTGGCCCTGGTCCCTCTGAAGTGCAAGGACACCAGCTCTTCCTCAGAACCCCAAGCTATCCCCACTCTTACCTCCCACTGAGTCTGCTGCCCTCCTGACACCAGGTTCCTGCAGACAGTTGGTCCCTGACCCTCTGTGTTTGCTCCTAGCGCCCCTCCCCATCTCTGCCTATAGAAATCTAGTCTCTACAGCAGGCTTATCTCACCAGGTGTCGTTTCCTGGTCCTGCCAGCCCCTCAGGCCACCCCCCAAATTACCAACTCTGGGTTCTTCAAGCATCCTGATCATGTCCTACCTAATGACCCCTGTACCAAGCTGTGACATAGTCTCGTACTGGCCACAGCACTGTGGCAACTCAGTAAATCCCCCATGTCAGAACCTCTGAAAGCAGAGAATCTATGACCTCCTCTCAGTGGTTAGTGATGTCTTTTTTTAAAAGGCATTTTATTAAATGTTAGAAATAGTTTAGGTATGCGGCTTGCTTTTAAATATTTGATGGGTTCTTGCATATAGAATATTATCTTCCAAATAGTTCATAAAGATTTATAGGGTTATTTACACTTCAGCAGGTTATTCGCCCATAAGGTCAGTCTCCATCAAGAATGAAGCATTTGGGATTTTGAATGTTTTGTCCATGAATTTGGAAGTTGAGGAAAGTTTTGGATATGACTTTCTTTACGCAAATTATCTTTGCCCACCTTAGAAACTGAAGTCCCAATACATTGATGTTTGCACAAGTTTCAATCCAAATACTTAACTCATTTTTAAAAAGAATTTGTTCTGCTCATCTTGTTGGATCTTAAAATCTTGACCAGGGCCCTGCAGCAGCAGGAGTTCCTGAGGAGCCTGTGGGTAGCGTGTGGTTTTGTAAACGGGAAGTCCTGGCTTTCCTGACTAGGACTGGCCCACAGAGCTGAGGGACTGGCTGGGGCTCTCAGGCCGCTGTCAGAGCCCCGTCACTGAAAGAAGCATGTGATTTTCTAGTAGCTGTCAGATAACTACAGAATGTGTGCATGTCTCAGAATCAGCCATCTGAGCAAAATTCTATTCTTTCAGCTCCTAGAATTCCTCCGGAAAAGAGAATTTTTACGACCACACATACACCCAATTGTTTGTTCCAGGACGTAGACGAAAGGTAAGTCCCATGGTGCTGTCCCGCTGCCCATGCACGCCTTGTGCTCGCCCTTGTCTCAGAGCCAGCGCTGCATCCCCAGGCCCGCAGGCTCCCTCCCTCTCTAGACATTTAGTGTTCTGTCGCCGTCTTGGTAATTACTTCATAACTAAGGAAAGCTCATCGAATGTTCATGGTTTTGACATTGAAGGTGTTAAGCTAAAGCTAAGCCTGCATGTTACGTGTGGTAATCAACAAAAGCCTTTGAGTATGTTTAAGCAATGAGATAACTGTGGATTTACACTAAAAACCTCCTGAGGAACAGAGACTGTCATTGGGGCTATCGGGAGCTGGTAGTGGTTCTAAGACTGTTCAAACTCGCTTCAAAGTTAGACATGAATAAGCACTGGTACAGGTGGGAATGGTGTGCACAGAAAACGCTCCAGCTGCGGGCAGTTGGGGGGGAGTTTGCTCAGAAGACCCACGGGAGGTAGACTGAGAAGAGCCAGCATGCTGAGCTTTCTGAAATGGGCCAATGTCACCTCCACAGGCACTGACCTTGGGGCCTCCTGGGAGAGTTCTGCTCTCTGGTGGCCTGGGATCAGCGGCCTCCAGCTCCAGGCTGCTCAGGTGCCTGCTGCCCACCACCTGTGACAGAGTGACTGAGAGGAGGTTTCAAGGCACAGGTTCCTGGGCCCCACCAGCCCTGCCCAACCAGGATCTCAGGGGGTGGGGCTGAGAGCTGCGTTTGTGAGGCAACCCCAGCAAAATTTTTATTCCTCCAGAAATCTAAGAACTTCTATCTGCAACCCACCCCAGGAATCTACTTAACTCCCATGCAGAAGGGTTGGTGACCAGGCGCACATACTCTGCACAGCCTTCCTCAGCAAAGCTGCCTCCTCCTCCTCCTTCCCCTCATCTCTTCTCTTCCTCTTCCCCCCTTTCACTTCCTCTCCCCTTTTTCTCCTTTTCCTCCTCTTCCCTCCTCTTCCCCCTTTTCCTCCTCCTCTCCCCGCCTCCCTCCCGGCCAGGCCTGGAACTGGGAGGACGCCAAGAACATTCTGTACATCCGGCCAAAGGAAAACAAGTCCTAAGAGAGTTCACCACAGGGAAGAGGGGGCCTCGCTCAGACTCAGAGGAGACTGTCCTTCCACATGAGCAGAAGAGTTTGAAAAACATCTGTGTGGATGCAAGGACACTGCCCGAGGGGAGGAAGGCTTAGGCGCAGCTCAGAAGAGGGGAGAGCGCACTGGACAGCAGAGGGGACAGGACTCTGGGAAAATGGACACAAACCATTTCTCAGAAAACCAACTAACAGCTTTTACAAGAAGATCAGTGGCACTGAGGCCAGGTCCCCGGGCAGGACTGGTGACACCCAGGGAAGCCACAGTAAATCAGGAGTAGATACAGTGGCCAGAGTAGCAGGAGCAGGAAAACCTCTTGGGCTGGAGAAGATATGCAGGCAGGGTTTCCAGGTGCAGGCTTGTTAAAAAGTTTTCAAAACTTGTTAAAAATATCCATGCCAAAAAATTTAACAAAAAATATTCATGCCAGACCATATCTGGCCAAACTTACAAAACACAAAAAAGAAAAAGATCTTAACAGAAGAAAAGGAACATTTTCATGATTGATTCTTTCAGGAACTGGACACAAAGCTAAAGCCACTCAGCTTGTGACGGTAGCACCTTGTAGGGTCTTGTTTTGTATTACAGACCCATGGGGATGATGTAGTCTTTTACTAAGTAATTGAAAGATTGCTTCTCCGTTAGCCTAATTTCCAAATTCTGATCCTATAAATGGGGCTGTCAGGGGAGCTGGTAGTTGTTTTCTTTCCTTGTGAATGGACGGACGGTTTTAGAGATAGTCTGCTCCCTGTTTGGAGGCTGCATTATGGAATGTGTCCCCAAGCACAACTGCAGGGGTGACACGCCCGTGCATTTGTCTTGCAGAGCGGTCCCGCTCCTGGGCTACCTACCTCAGGACCTGATCGAGACCCCCGTGCTTCTGAAGCTTCACCCCAGTGACCGGCCCTTGATGCTTGCCATCCACAAAAAGAGTAGGTCCCTTCTCATGGTGAAGCCTAAAGGTTTTGATAAAAGCTGATATGTGCCTGGGTGTCTCCCAAGGTCAGCACCTGGCAAAGATAGGTCAGACTGGCCTGCCACCTGAGGGTGATGGATGTCCCACCTCCTGCCGGAGTCCTGGCACTGTCCATGGGTTCCTTTGTGGCCATGGCCTGAGTGACATCTTGTTCTTACTGTTGGTATCCCCCTCTGGTGGGAGGAGGGGGCACAGGTTCAGCTGCGGTGGGCGAGGTAGTGGTCAGGCTGGGGTAGTGGTCAACACGTGTGCCCCCAAGCCCAGGCCTCATAGATACAAATGACACTTGGAGACATCTAGTGGACGCTAGCAGAGATGTGCGTCCTGAAACATGATGATGTGGCCAAAAACAAACATTTGTCGTGATTGAAAGTGAAACGGTTGTGTGCATACATGCATAACCCGTGGACACAGACAATAGGGTGGTGAAGGACTGAGGTGGGGGCTAGAAAGGGTCAATGGGGGGGAAGAGGGACATATGTAATACTTTTAACAATGAAGATTTAAAAAATAATTAATATCAATAAAATATAATTCCAAAAATAAAATAAAAAGACACACATACAAAGAAAGTTGACTGAGACTGAGCGCTGCAGCTTAGACTAGCTGTTGGCACTCGAGGCGTCTGGGCCTGTCTTCTCTTCCTGCGAACCTGGTTGCCTCTCACCCCCGAATGCTCTTTTCCCCCCCTAGTCCTGCAGTCTGGTGGGCAGCCCTTCGACTATTCTCCCCTTCGGTTCCGCACCCGGAATGGGGAGTACATCACATTGGACACCAGCTGGTCCAGCTTCATCAACCCCTGGAGCAGGAAGATCTCCTTCATCATCGGGCGGCACAGAGTCAGTGTGTGAGTGCTCCCAGCGCCCTGGGCCACTAGGCAGTCCTGTGGGGACCTGCCCCTGCCCCCAAGTGGAAGGGCCCTAGTTCAAGCAGAGCTGTGAGGGGGAGGAAGAGGGTGGTGAGCAGGCAGGTGGCAGCCTGGGAGGCTGCAGAGAGGAAGCAGGGCCTTGCAGGCGTGTGCAGCACAGCCTGACTGTCAGACCATGAATATCATGCAGGGGCCCTTTGAATGAGGATGTGTTTGCTCAGCCATGCGCAGAAGAGCAGCAGGCCCTGCACCCCAGCATCCAGGAGCTCACAGAGCAGATCCACCGGCTGCTGCTGCAGGTGAGTGCCCACCTGCAGGATAATCCCTCCCTTGTATGCAGCCTGAGGTCTGCTCTGAGTCCTGAGGTCCCATCCTTCCGGCATCTCACTCTGCCCTGCACCCTGGTCCCTGTTCTCTCTTCCACTGTGTGTGGTTTGGGCAAAGTCTGTGCCAGCCCCAGACAGCTGAGCACACCTGCTGCTTGCCAAGGTTGGGGCAGCCCCAACCTTGCACTTTGGGGTCTGTCTCTGACCTGCAGCCTTTCGCTAATGGCTGAAGGATGCATCCAGACTCTTGCTCCCAACTCAGCTCCCAAGTCCTGGGTACTGACCCCACATGTTGCCTCCCACAGGTGGATGGGCTCACTCCAATTCAGGATGCTGTGCTGGCACGAAGAGGGACTTGTGAACACCTACCACTATCCTTGGGGAAACAGGACTTAAGGGAAACTAGGGCGAGCACAGTAACCCCATGGCTGAGCAGCTCTCAGCTTTCTGGTCAGCAGACTGGGGCAAAACTGTAATATATCAAGTTTAGTTTCTAAAATCCTCGCTAGAACCAAGATCAGCCCACCCATGTGAGCAGAGTGGCAGATTGAATGAAGTCCCTTTTAGTGGGGTCTCCCCAGGGCCTGTGATCCAGGGACCCTGGTGCTGTGGGTGGAGGCTGAGAGCTGTGAATCTGGCTTGGGGAAGACAAACCCACAGGCCAGCTGTGCCCCTCCCCCAACCCTGTACCTAAGCCTCCTGTCTGCTCTCTCTCCAGCCGGTCCCCCACAGTGGTTCCAGTGGCTATGGGAGCCTGGGCAGCAATGGGTCCCACGAACACCTTATGAGCCAGACCTCCTCCAGTGACAGCAATGGCCAGGAGGACGCCCGCAGGAGGAGAGCAGTAGGTCCCTCTGCCCCGCCCCTGGGAACCTGTCTGTGGTGCATGCAGGAATCACAAAGCACATTCAAACAACCCTGGCTGTTCTCTAAGTTCTGTTCATCTCTAAGAGTTGAAGAAGCGAGTCCTGGCTGGGTGGTTCAGTGGAGCCTCGTCCCATACACTAAAAGGTCACGGGTTCAATCCCTAAGGCACATACCCAGGTTGTGGGTTCGATTCCCAGTTAGGGTGCATACGGGAGGTAACCAATCAATGTGAAACCTCTCTCCTCTTCTCTCTCTAATATCAATGAAAACATATCCTTGGATGAGGATTATAAAGAAAATAAAGGGGGAAATAGTTGAAGCAGCTAAAACTGTAGTTAAAGCTTTGGATGAAAAGTTATTTAAAGAAGGCAAATCAAGCAAAAGGGAAGGTTCAACTTTAGGACAGAAGGAAGAAAATGGACTGTGCATCCCCCTTTTCTTTTATTATTCTTCCAAATCACAGGTCCACTTTCTCTAACTTGACCTCACAGATTCCCACTCAGCACCTCCTCCTTGCTGGGATTACTCTGGCTTCTCCCTCCTCGAGGTGGGGCTGGAGCACTATGCAGTCACTGATGGAGACTAATGTGCTTATTTTGTCTTTATTCAAGGAAAATTCTAAAAATGCTAACAAGGTCAAACCCAAAAGTCATTATTCTGATGAATCTGGAGAACAGAAGAGAAAATCTGCTGCAGGTAAAAAGTTATTCACCCTTTCCTTAGTGAGTCTGTAGTCTGGCCAGGTTTTTCCGGATTTCACCTGAACTGTGGGTTGCAGGCAATTTACCCTTTAAATGTGTGCACATCCCTGCCCAGTCCCTCAGTCAGCAGGGCCTTCACTCCTTCAACACACAGCCCTGCCCAGCCAGTGTGGCTCAGTTGGTTGAGCATTGTCCCATGCATCAAGAGGTCACCAGTTCGCTTCCCAGTCAGGGCACATGCCAAGGTTACAGGCTCGATCCCCAGTAGAGTGTGTGCAAGAGGCAGCTGATCGATGATTCTCTCTCATCAATGTTTCTCTCTCTCTCTTCCTCCCTCTCTCTGAAATCAATAAAAACATATTTAAAAAACAAAAAACACAGCCTTCTGTGCGGGCATCTGGCAGCCTGCAGGCCCTCGCTCCAGAGTGGCCGTGGCCGTACTTAAGTGAACATATGCAAATGCTCACACCAAGGGCGCTGCCCAGCTGTCCTACAAACACTCAAATCCCACCCTGTCTGAGTGGAAAGTGCCGGCTTTGCTCCTGGGCCACCTTCTCAAGAGGGGCCCCACCAGCATAGGGGGCTGTCAGCCCACCCCCACTTCAACCTGACCCTGCCTTACCATGTCACAACTTTACACCCTCATGCTTGGGCTCCCCAGGCATCTGCCCTGGTGGGCTCTCATTCATCCTTTGTGCTTGGGCCACATCTTTCCAGGGAGCCTCCTAGGGAATCTTGGGGCAGAGCTCACCTCTGGCTAGGACTGTTGGCCTCTGGGATAGGCGCACACTTCTGCCTTGTGCTGGGTGCTGGGGACATACTAATGAGCAGGACACAGCTCTGCCCTGGAGGCCCCCAGGGGAACAGCGTGCAATGCATATGGTGACAAGGATAGAAGTGTCCACGGCAGGCTGCCCCAGAGGTTGCTGAGTCACCTTTGAAAAGAAGGGACTTCCAGGAGGCAGGGAATACTAATTGATCATAAAGCACCTGGGATTTATTGGCCCCAAAGTTTCAGGAGTTCAAGTAAGAACTGGCCTCTCTCACTGCTGAGACCCTGACCCAAGTGCCACTGAGTTGTATCCCAGTCAACAGCATCCTCCAGGCTCCATCCTCAGACAGTACAGTGCCACTGCCCCAGCAGGGCTGCCCAAGTGTCAGGCTGACTCTGGGTTTCTGTGTCTGTAAGCCATGTTCTGAACCCCCAGCTTTATCCTTGTGTACTCTGGGGAAAACAAGTATTAACTGAAAGTAATTTTGCCATTCTTTCAGAAACGCAAAGTAGTTCTCCTGCTCAGATGACAGCTGTCCGGGCCACAGAGGACAGCTCCGGTGCCAGCCTGCCCACTGCCGCCTTTCCAGAGGAGCTGGCCTACAGGAACCAGCCAGCCGGCTCCTACCAGCAGATCAGCTGCCTGGACAGTGTCATCAGGTGTGGGCACCTCCCGTCTCCCTACTCCATGGTCACCTGCTGTCCAGGCTCTGGCCCCAATATGTGAAGCCGTTTGTGATCCTCCTCACAGGTACTTGGAGAGCTGCAGTGAGGCCACCACCCTGAAGAGAAAGTGTGAATTCCCCTTGAATGCTTCCACACAGAAGGCCAGTGACAAGCGAAAGGCCACAGACAGCCCCAGGCCACCACCTGCAGGTATGGTGTTTGGGCTGTTAAATCCCTCTGGTGAGATCAGGCATCATTAGAAGGACCGGAGCCCCCTTCGCTCCTCCCATGGGAGTTCCGAGTGGCTTTGGGGACACAGTGTATGGTGTAAGCTTTTTTGTAAATGACTGTAGTACGTAAGTGTCAGCCACCTTCCTACAAGAGAGATGTAAAGGTGACTCTGGACTCTGAGAACAGGACACCTCGGGGCTGCTGGAGGCCCAGGGGCCTCTCAGGTTATCATTCTCGGGCAGGCTCTCTTCCATGATGTCTGAATATTCACTTAGGCTAAGTTAAATGGCAGGCCACTTGAACGTCCCGGTGGTCATTACTAGGATGGGAAATCAGGTATCCCGTTGTGATGTAAGCACATGCAATTGGACAGTCATGCTGTGATGGACAGTCTGTGCTCTGCCCACAGACCTTTGAGAGGCTGGGCTCCCAGCAGAGGCCCCTGACCTGAGCCCCCTGAGCTGCCCAACCGCCTGCCCTTCCCAGACGACCCAGGATGTAAGAGTCGAGTTGTTCCCATTTCAGAATTTCTCTTCTCCACCTTTCCCCCATGAATAAACACGTGAGCATAGCCCGTCACATGCCAGGACATGTGCAGTCACTTGGGTATCGGATCTGACTAGACAGTGGCATCTCTTATACATATGGTTCGTTTTCATTGCATTTTTGTGTCTCCTTCCATTTTCTCTTATAAAGAGGCAGTGGTGCCCTCTAGAGCAAACACACATGCGGACATCAGCGCGCAATTGACCTCGCTGACACTGCCTGGCAAGGCGGGGAGTGTGGTGTCTCTTACCAGCCAGTGCAGCTACAGCAGCACCATCGTGCACGTGGGTGACAAGAAGCCACAACCTGAGCTAGGTATGCTTGTTGGCTCTGGGATGATGTTGAGAGTAATCTAATTTTAACAATAAAAATGAGAAGTTTTGACTGCCATCTTAAATTTTTTTAAGTTTATGCAAGTGCAGAGCAGCCCTACCACAGAAAGATAAAGAGGGTCCAGGAAATCCAGAGACCTGACATGCAGGACAGGGTGTGGCCCCACCTGTTTTGATTCCCACTGTGCTCTGGCGCCACCTACTGGCAGTTATCTGCTCAGGGTTGGTGGTGCTGAGCCAGGGATCCAAAGCAACCTCCCCTCATTGGGCTGAGAGAACCCTCAGGCGTTGGGTCCTTCTCCCCACTTCCCATGCCAGTTTTGCCCTTTCCTTTGGGGCCCCCGCTTCCCTGTTTGAGGGCAGGAAAGAGCCAGTACATGTCTGAACAGCAGTACAGCCAAGGGTGGCATCTCCGAATTGTCCTCCAGAAGAGGGAGACGATGAGTAAAAAAATGCATGTCACCCTGACCGGTTTGGCTCAGTGGATAGAACATCCGTCTACGGACTGAAGGATCCCAGATTCGATTCTGGTCAAGGGCATGTACCTTGGCTGCGGCACATCTCCGGTGAGGGGTATGCAGGAGGCAGCTGATTAATGTTTCTCTCTCATCGATGTTTCTAACTTTCTATCCTTCTCCCTTCCTCTCTGTAAAAAAAGAATAAAATATATTTTTTTAAAAATGCATACCCCCTTCCAGGATGGTCATTGCATCCATCTGCCCCTGTCCTGTCTGTACCCCAGTTCCACATGATCCGAGCCGTCACGTCCATAGTCCTGAACCTGGGCCGGGTACACAGCAGCCTTAGTCTGTTGTGCTCTGAAAGCTGATGACAGCCAGAGAGTAGCTTCCCTGTCAGGCTGAAGCCCCAAAGTACCTGAACTTCAGCCTGAGCAGACTGACCCTGGAGCCCTGGGTAGTAGGGTCTCTGCCATTGCTGTTTGCCTTTTATTGCAAATCTTCTCTCAGAAGGCTACACAGACATTCATGGACTTCACCCCCATGTTGGGGCTTCATTCAGTATTTCACATGGCAGTGGTCTCAGGGTCCGTCCGTCGTTTTAAAACACGGGGCCCTTGCAGATGAGCGGTCTGCATCTTCTCTTACAGAGACGGTGGAAGACCCTGCAAGTGGACCCGAGTCCCTGGACTGCCTCCTGGGCTCCACCATGCCCTGCAGCCTCACCCAGGAGAAGGAGTCCTTCCGGAGGCTGGGCCTCACCAAGGAAGTGCTGGCTGCCCACACCCAGAAGGAGGAGCAGAGCTTCCTGTTGAAGTTCAAGGAAACGAGGAAACTTAGTGTTCTCCAGTCTCACTGCAATTATTATTTACAAGAAAGATCCAAGGGGCAATTGAGTGAAAGAGGTAGGTAGTGATACCTGCATTGTATGTGGATTTAAAAAAACCTTTAAATAGTGGTGGAGTGCAGGATGGGGAAGTTGCAGTGCCACCTCATCAGACATTTCTTGCCTGGGTGACTGTGAGGTGCAGGGGACTCCACCCCATCTGCCACCCCAATGGGGCTCTCAGAAAACCAGACAGGCCACAGCTAACTCACCCCAGAGTACTGATGGGATATTTGGTGTCAGCTCCTGAGGAAGGAGGGAGTCCAAGCTGATACCAGAAGATGTACCCTCTGGCCAGACTGACTCAGGGCTGGGCTGCAGCCTCCAGAGCCTGTGGGTGCATGAAGCTGTCCTTTAGGCACATTGCCACCAGGTAGTTGAAGGGTAAGGGATGAGGGAGAATAGACTAGCTTCTTTGTCCCTTTTCTGGTCCAGGAGTCTGGCTCCAGACCCCTAGCCACCTTCCCAGGCCCTATCGACAAGGCTGGGCTGGTCAGAAATGCCACCTTTGTCCTGGGCTCCCAGGGCTTGACCCAGGGTCACGGTTAGCGAGCACAGGAGACACACAACACAAGACCCCACTCCCTTGGGCTTCAGGGCAGGCACAGCGAAGTGAATATGAAGTGGGAGAGGCCAATGCCCTCTGTAAAGATAGTCTTTTCTACTCTTCTTCATTTTCTTCTTCCCTAGACCCAAAGTCACTGCCAGGCCCTAGGGAACCTCTGGAAATTGCAAAAGGGTGTCCTCCCAGCCCTGGACAGACCCATCCAGTGGACCTGGCTTGGGACAGAGTTGCAGCTCCTTGCCCCCTTGGCCCAGCCGTTTGCGAGGTGCACAGACTACAGAGCTGTGCACAGCAGCCTGCCCAGACCCTGACATGGTGTTCCAGGAGCCCAGTGCTCTAGCCACCAGTCCCACCAGGGGCAGATTTCCTTCTGAAAGAACACCCGCTAGAGAGCCTGAGTCACAAAACCTCCACCCTCTTAGCAGTTTGCCTCTGGCTGACCCATTTGCCTCCAGCATGTAGCAAAGGTGAGGACCCACTTGGCACAGCTGACAGGGTCCCACACACTTGCTGCAAGAACCCTGAGTCAGCCTGTGTGCCATGCCAGGAAAACCTAAGGTTCCTGGGACCATCTGTTGCCCATCCCAGCCAGACTTGGCATGACCTTTCTCCCCCACTGCCGGCCATAGGATTCCTGGTGCTGGCCCATGGCCAGGGGAGGCAAGGGGACATGCCAGAGTCCCTTTTGTCGCCAGCCTCCAGCCTCCTAACGAAGCTCAGCTCAGCCACTTGTCACAGGAGAAGAAGAATCTGGCTCTGAGCGCAAGTGCTCCTTCCTGCCCTTTGACTTGCATTTGGGTGGAATCACAGGCAAGACAGGAAGCATCTCTTTTTAAGGACCAGTAGTGGTAAAGCTCATAAAATTCAAAAATCAGCTTAGATGACATCCGATTTCACAAATCAGTACTGGGGAACAGCATACAGTTGCCAGCTTTTTAATTATTTTTTTTTTGACAAATAAAACCATTTTAATGCCACTTATCACCATCATTATTTCATAAAATAAAGGACATTTTAATGCCAGAAGAAAACAAGAAATGTGATCTTGCAATTAGGAGCAGTCCTTTAAATTGATTGAATCCAGTTTTATAAAAACTTAACATTTTGCCCTGATTTTGCTCACCGCACCAAGGATCAGGGAAACCATGGTGTTCTTGACAGTTCCCAGGCTAACATTTGGGAACACTGGACTGTTAAACTAGGAGGTGCCTTTAAGTTTCTGAGATTCTTTATGTCTCTGAGAATTGAAATAATAGAAATTATGTACATGTTCAACTCTGGTTGTTTTTCCATTGTTGTAGCTGCTCCTGGACTAAGAAACACCTGTGGAATAGATTCAGCTTGGAAAAAAACTGGGAAGAACAGAAAACTGAAGTCCAAACGGGTCAAGCCTCGGGACTCCTCCGAGAGCACTGGGTCTGGGGGGCCTGTGCCCCACCGGCCCCCGCTGGTGGGCCTGAATGCCACAGCCTGGTCACCATCAGACACATCCCAGTCCAGCTGTCCCTCAATGCCCTTCCCTACCCCAGTGCCAGCTTACTCCCTGCCAGTGCTCCCAGCCACAGGAATTGTACCAGTGCCCGGGGCCGTGGCAGCAGCACCTATGGAGCCCCACCCCAGCTTCACGGTGCCTGCGGTGCCCATGGACATCCAGCCCCCACCTTTCACTGCCCCTTTGGCCCCAGTCATGGCCTTGGTGTTACCCAGCTATCCCTTCCCCACCGTAACCCCGAACTTGCCCCCAACCTTCTTCCCTGGCCAGATGATCCCTGCCTCGCAGCCCGAGTTCCCTGGTCAGACCTCACCCCCCAAACAGTCGTGTGCTTGTCCTCGGGCAGAGCGTTGGCCACCAGTGTCAGGTGTGGCCACCCCGGCTACGCCAGTGTCGTCCACCGGGCCATCGGGTCGGGCCTCCCCACCACTTTTCCAGTCCCGCGGCAGCTCACCCCTGCAGCTCAACCTGCTCCAGCTGGAGGAGGCCCCTGAGGGCAGCACTACGGCTGCAGGGACAGCAGGGACAGCAGTTGCTGGCCCGGACTGCAAACCAGGCACATCCTGGGACTGGCCACCAAAGGCACCACCGAATGCAAGGATTCCCTGCTGCTCTCTCTCTACAGCGGGTGGCCCCACAGCACCCACGGTAGGTCATCATCTCAGATGCCAGTGTTTTAGGCCAAGGGTCCCACCAAGTATTTCAATTTTGATGTAAATACCTGTGCTGGAAATTAATGTTTTCCAGATAAACAACCTCATCAGAGTAGTCTTGAGATCCTTTTATTGTCTGGGATTTGAACGAAGGAAGATTGATTGTCTGATGATAAGTGCAAGGTCCAAACAGCCCACGTGACTTTGTGACTTGTTGTCATGGGCCTTGAGGTTTTTTGTTTGTTTGTTTCTTTTTTTGTTTTGTTAATCTTTACCAGGGGATATTTTTCCCATTGATTTTTAAAAAGAGTGGAACGGATGGGAGGGGGGTAGGGCAGAGAGAGAGAAACATTGCTGTGAGAGAGACACATTGATTGGTTGCCTCCCACACATTCCCCGACCAGGGCCAGGGATTGAACCTACAACCCAGGTATGTGTCCTTGATCGAGAATCAAACCCTCAACCCTTAGGTACATGGAGGACACTCTAACCACTGAGCGCACCAGCCAGGGCGGGCTTGAGATTTTATGTGACAACTGTGAGCACACAGCACAACTGGTTAAATGCCAGAACTCAGCTCCTGAGAGGGCAGTGGGGGTAGAGGTTCTCACGGTGAGCCAGCTGCCCCATTCTCCTGTGCCTTCAGGACCGCTGGCGTACTCTTAATCCATTAATGAAATTACAGTTTCCCACAGGTTTTGTGTCCTGACAGCTCAGTGTGCAGTGGCCTGAGCTATGGCAGTGCAACCACTAGGTGCTCTATGGAGGGCATACTCTTAGGAGAGGAAGTGGGACCCAGGAAACACAAATCAGCCTCCCAAGGTGTCTGCCACCCTCCCTACTCCTATTTTTGGAATCTGGCCTACAGTTCCAGTTCCAATGGCCGGAGGGTTGGGGTGCTCCCAGGATTGCCCCCACTCTGGGGCACAGGTACAGGAAGCCAGAACCCACCACTAAAGAGCAGCCTTGGGGTATGTGGTGGCCTCTTCCTATCTCCATGTTGGCTACAGTGGAGGAGCAGGCATGAAACTTTCCCCCCAGGGATCTGAGAACCGCATGATTCTCCCAAAATCTACTTGAATGAGATGCATTCATAGGCCACCACCTAGATTCTAGCTGTAGATCTAATACCCACAGGTCTGTTCATTTGGCGCATGAAAAGGCAGGGTCTGGGAGGAATGCCATCCACTGTCCACTGAGTGGCTTTGTGCAGACAGTCACTTTGCAGCTGCCCCCAGCTCTGAGAAGCTGTGTCCTAACTGTGTCCTGACTGGTGTCTTCTCTTGTTCCTAAAGCAAGATGAGCAGTCAGATGCCCATAACAGTGATACCCTCTCCACGTCCAGTGATCTGCTTGACCTCTTACTGCGCGAGGACCTCTGCTCAGCTGCAGGGTCAGGCCTGTCTGGAAGTGGGGCCTCTGCCACCTCAGACTCTCTGGGTTCCAGCTCTCTGGGCTGCGATGCATCCCGAATTGGAACAGGTATATGGGTACCTGAGGTTCTTGGGTAGCCTCCACTTCTCCTGCACTAGAGGGACCCAGCTGCACTGGCGCCCCAGGCCATATGTGCTCAGGGCCTAGCACCAGGTGCACACCAGGTGTCCAGCTGGCACTCAAAGCTCACAGCAGTTCAGACGGGCAGACAGAGGCTCTGCTCTAGGTGGTGGACCTTACCCAGTCAGAACTTGTATTCTCACCTGCTGGCTTCCATGTCAGGGCCACTGCAGGCCTCACACCCCACTGGCCCTTATTGGACCATCCCCCAGGCTCCGTGGGCAGGCTGGGAGGGCCGGCCAGGGTTTGCCTTCCTGAGTTGGTTCCCCTTGGGTAAGCCTAGCATATGGATGGCGCGCTTTGCCCACCAGATCGCACAAGTGTGATTTGGACATATTAAAATGGGACATGAGTCCTCCCCACAAACTCAGAGATCCCTGCTGCCCCAAAGTGAGCTTCCATTTTTCCATTCTCTGGCCTTGCTCCTTCCGGGAGGCTCGCTGGAACATGCTTAGGCCAGCTGCCTCTGCTTACAAAGCCAAAACCAACTTCTCTGTGGCCTGTTTTGGTGGAAGGATGCTGAGTGCTAGGAAAGGGAGCATGATTTCTAAGATAGGCTCTACCTGGGCTACTCAGGCCTCCCCAGGAGTGCCACTTCATGGCACTAGCTAGTATCCCATTTTAATTATCCAGGTAATTTGAGGATTGGGAAGAAAAAGGAAAACATACCAACACCAGCGCAAGTTACCAAATAAGACTCTCAGCTCCCTGACCTGGCATGCATCCACAGGCATGGTCTGCAAGGCATTAGTGGTCTAACCCGCCACTTTGTGTGTTTTTAAAGGCAGTAGTAACACCAGCCACACCAGCAAGTATTTTGGAAGCATTGACTCTTCAGAGAATAATCACAAAGCAAAAGCGAAGGCAGACATGGAAGAAAGTGAGCACTTCATCAAGTATGTCCTCCAGGACCCCGTCTGGCTGCTGATGGCCGATACTGACGACAGTGTCATGATGACGTACCAGATGCCTTCCCGGTAATCACTTGGCCTTTCCCTAGGGACAGGGAGGGCTGGGTGAAAGAGTCCTCAGACAGGGCCGCCGGTCAGGGGGCGCTTCCCTCTGAAAGCCACCTCAGGCTGAGTTGAGTGCAGCAGGTAGAGAAGCGGGTTCCCCCTCGATGGCTGCCTGGGCCCATAGAGCCCTTCAGGGTAATCCACTGCAGGCTGGAGAAGGACTAGCTCCCGGCGACCCTCGGGTGACGCACTGCATGTCTTTGAAGCATTTGTGCCAACTTGGTCTCTTTTGCTCTGTTACCCAGGAACCTTGTGGGGTAAACGGGGTGTGTGTGTCTTAGAGATGCAGAAACCAGGGTCAAGGGAGCTAACCATCCCATGGCCACCAGGCGCTTTGTAGTGGGTCAGGTCTGTCCCCAGCTGCTCCAAGGAACATTCATGGTCCCTGCCCCTATGGAGCTTCTCCCCTAGGGCAGGTGGGAAGAAGGAAGGGAAAGAGGGAGGAATGACTCTGAGGTGAGGACAGCCAGGTCTCTGGGTTAGGAAAGACCCGGGCTCCATCTCCAGGGCCGCTTCCCTCTGGCCCAGCATTGGCAGGAGGCAAGGGAAGGTATTCTACCCAACCCTTCCTGGTAGGAACTGCCCAGATGAGTCACCCTGTACAGAACCAAGCCTCTGCAGACACCCAGCTCCTGTGTATAATTTAAAGTAAAAGTAAAATTGTGACTGGATTGTCATTTTAATAGAAAAACCATAGATTATTACTAGGGATGGTAAGTAACCCTAAACAGGGTAATCTATTTTAAATGAAAAGGAAATTTGCATTAATCAAATTCATCTAAAATTCCATTATGATACTGAAAGAAAAGCGTGTTCTTTAAGGAAACAGACATTCTAAAGCTCACCTCTTTCTAAACACGCTGTGAAGAAACGTAGACGCAGTTCTGAAGGAGGACAGAGAGAAGCTGAAGTTGCTGCAGAAACTGCAGCCCCGATTCACCGAGCAGCAGAAGCAGGAGCTGCAGGAGGTGCACCCATGGATGCGAGCGGGCGGGCTGCCCACGGCCATCAGTGTGTCGGTAAGCTCCGCGAGCTGCTTTTCTGATAGCACATTAAAGGCTCTCAGGAGCACTCGGGATTCTGCTCACTGTCCTGTGAGTTTAAAACCTAAAGTTTATTGAGAAGGAGAAAAGATACAGCAATACTTAAGTCCACTTCCAAGAATTTTCTTCCAGTGGCTTTTCAGCGTTGTTCCCAGGAAGGGCTGCTGAAATCTAATCTCCATCATGTGTGACATTTGATTTTTTTTCTTTCTTTTAGTTCTGTTTTCTATTTTAAAAAAGAATACCTTACCCTGACCAGATAGCTTAGTTGGTTAGAGCGGCGGTTGCCGACCGGTGGCCCGTGAGGTCCGAAAGGCTCGTGACCGCTGGGTCAGAGCGTAGGTCCAATGTGCCGCCAAGGTTGTGGGTGCAGTCCCTTCAGGGCACATACAAGAACCAACATAAATAAGTGGACCGACAGATTGATATTTCTCTCTCTCTTTCTCTGTATCTCTCGTAAGTAAATAAAAAGTTTTAATCTTCCTGTGAGATTAGATATTTAGAAGACCGTTTTGGGAACACCTCTCCTGTCATAACCCTTCAATACCCACGAAGACTGTTCAGCAATGATAGGAATACTAAATGTCTGCTCTTGATGGCTGCCTCCCTCCGGCTGCCCTGCTGTCCGTGCTCCTTTCTAAGAGTTCCAAAGACATGTCTGTACCCCAGCCTCTCCCCACTCCCTCCTGAGGCCACACCCTGGAAGCTGCTCTTGCCAATTCTCGGTGTCCTCTGAACTGCCGCAATTTTTGTCCCCGTCTTACACAGCCCCAAACTTAGCGGCATCTGGAGTGAGTCACTCCCCTTAGGACCCTCCTTCCCTTGGCACATCATTGATATCTCATTTTACAGGTGAGAAAACTGAGGCTGGTAACTTAACTCCCGGTCCCATAGGCAGACCGCCTCTCAGATCAGGATCCGACAGGGCTGGCCTCCTCCCAAAACAGGCATGACTCCCACAGCTGAGCAGGACCCTCAGAAACAACTGGTCCTCCTTTCTCCTGCAGCAGCCTTACAGCTAACACCTGGTCACTGTACCTCACTCAGGCTGAACTACATTTTTGTTACTGATTTCATGTTTTTTCTCTTAAGGAATGTGTTTACTGTGAAAGCCAAGGAAAAGGCAACTTTTGTGTACCATATGAAGAAGCCAGTCCTCCTCTGGAACTCAGCGAAGCCACAGACAAAAAAGAAAAGGAAAACGGACCTTCCCTGAGCCACAGAAACGAAGGGCAGACGTAACTGCCCCCCACACCCCCGCCCACTCCAACAGCCAATCTACCTTGGACGGTGATGCAAGAGGACAGAGCTTCACAATTTGTTTCTAAGGAAATGGACAGATAAATTTTTGTTGGTTTTTTTCTTTTGTTTTAGGAAAAAAATCCATAGTTTTTTAGAGGGTGGGAAGAGTTTGGGAAGAAATACATTTTTATATTTAAAATATAAATGTGGACTTTGGAGGACAAGGAAGAGACTTCGCTGTGATATAACTTAAGAAAGACTGAATCCAGGGGAGGCCACCTGGGCGCTCACAGAGGTTCCTGGACTGACCAGGTTCCGGGGGGCGTCCAAGGTATCACACCAGGCTGTGCCCGTGTGTGACTCCAAATGAGCAGAGGGCACGCCTCCTGGAGCTCTCCAGGGTCTGTGGGGATCAAATTTTGTCCTCTCTTGGAAGCTGCTTTTTATCTAAATTATTATCTAGTCAAACTAGATGTTTTTAAAACATGTCAAGTGGAAATGATGGCCTCTCCTAATTTTCTTTTTGAAAACGTTTCGCATTAAGTGATGTGAAGCAAACGGGCAGCTTTGGCTTCAGGCACTGTAGTGCCAGACATTTCTACCTGATGTCACTTGAGTTTGGGGTGAACAAAGTTGAAATGCCTGCTCTGGGGTAAGGCCTAGTGATTTGTGTAACCACCTCCATCAGATTAACACTCACCCAGACCCTTCTGTGAATTGGTGTAGAACATCATTCTTGGCTCCTTTTCAGACCATGACCAGTATGTACATGAAAGCATGTTGTCTGTCATCTCTTCATGGTGACTTCCCTCTGCAAACCAGGCTTTGATCCCTGCGTTTGGGACCCATTCGTGTTCTTCAGTTGATGAGTCCCAGACATCAGCTCTGGCTCAGGCAGAGCAGCCGCTGATACTGTGAGCTCACCCCTCCCACCACATCCTGGGCTGGGACAGCCCTTCGTCTCTTCATGAACCTCACCTCACCTGGTGCAGCTTCGGTCTCTTTAGTGACTTCCCCCAGTTTCTCTGGCATTTTCTGGTCATTGGGACGCTTGGGGAAGAGAGACCAATCTGCCCAACTTTTTGCAAAACCTCATGTTGCATTATATATCCCAAAGATTGTTCGGAAAAAATTGCATTGGTCCCTGGAGTGAATGAGAAGTTCCCACTGATGAAGCAGTTGACTTAAAATTGCATTGAGTCTGTAGAAACATAAAAGAAGCAGGTTTCCGCTTGTTCTTTGATAGAGAAGTGGCTACCAGAATAGTGAAGTCCCCTTTAATCCAGTTGGTTTTCATAGTGAAACCATCCTATTCTTGAATATTAATCCTATTTTTTATTAACTCAAACACAAAACAGTGTCTGACTTTTTAAATTTTATTTACAAAGTAGTATCACCTTCAGAAACCCAAGTTGAGGATGTAGTCTGTGCCTCTGTGTGATAATTAGATGCTACAGATTGCTTCCTGCCTCTGAAGTGAGCTCATGAAGGGATTCCATGTATCTCCTGAACACAAACTGCCAAAATGTTCTCTACTGTTACGAGTGTTTACCGTCGGCATTATTTCATTATTTAAGGCACACCCCCTGGTTGTTGACTGCGTAGCTCCATTGTGCTGAGAATGACACAGGAGCGTTTTGTGAAATTGTTTACATGGTGCCATGCCCCCAGTCATGTTTCCTTTAGTGTATGTGCTGACACAGGTGTTATGAAAACCTTTCCTCAAATTTAAACTGAGCCTTCTTTTTAATATATTTCTAAAATATATGTAAATAAGCTCCCAGAGTCTGTGTGATGACTTGTTAGCCTTGCCGGACAAGTGATTGGTTCATGCCCAAACCAAGCTTTCTCCGCCCAGTGCAATATGTTGTTTACTGCTTGTGTCTTTTTATGACTTTTTTGCCTTTTAGAAAATTGGTAAATAAAGCAAGTATATTTTTATTTGTATGTATTTTTAATGTAACACAGAGGCAAAACTGAATGGAGATAAAAGATGTTTTTTAAAATAGCTCTAGAAATTCTGCTCTACAGACTCTTCTCGCAAAGGTCCCCCTCTTCTTCCCTGCACAGCACCTTCTGTCTGAATGTGGCCCTCCCCAGTGGACTTAAAGGATATAAAGGTCATCCTGTAATCACTTGTGGGTGAGGTGGAGCGAGGCAAGGTATTATGCTCAGCCCTGGAACCTCTCTGCTCTGCATAACCCCAGCCACTGACTTTGTTCCCTTGTGCCCTCCCAGGGTTGTCTGTCCCGCCTGGGCTGGCTGCTTGGATGCTGGCCACAGGGCTGAGAATAGGATGGCAGGTCCAGGAAGGCCTGCTGTCTCCATCAGAGATGATAAAGGCAGCACAGCACCATCTCCCCAGTCCACCTGCCCAGTCTTTCCTTCTGTCATGATAAAGCCATGCAGGGCCCTGTCAAACAGTAGAGGACCATGGGGGGTCAGAGTGAAGAGATGAGTGAATCGTGGACCTAGTCTCCAGCCTTCCAGAATCCATCTATAGAGAAGGAAAGGAAGGCTTAATTATGATTACAGGACATAATATAAAGGGATATAAAGCTCATCCTGTAATCAGGAGGCTTGATCCTGGCTCCTGGCCTGGCTGCCTACATCCACATGGTGATGGAGGGAGGGGGACTAAAGGCTAAGTCCTCCCAGTGAGCACAGAGGCATCTGAAAACTGGCCTTAAATAGCCAGATATGGCTGTTTCACTGAAGTTCTGAGTGCCTTTGGGGACCCTTAATTGCATTTTTATTTACCATTCTAGAGGCCCGATGCATGAAATTTGTGCAAGGGGCTTGGCCCTCACAGCCCTGGCTTCGTCCTGAAGGTCTTCTGGAAGGTCATCCGGACAGTTGTTCTGCTATTTGGTCTAATTAGCATATTAGCTCTTTATTATATAGGATAACCCCAAGGGCACAACACCCCCCTTTCTTACAAACTAAAAGGAGCTGCTCAGAACCCCCTGGGCTGATTGCCCACAAGGGGCCTAGACATCCACAGGCTGCCCACTGCCTTTGTTGCCTGGGGATTTATGGCCTGCCACCTCTGTTGCTATCTGGTCCCCCTGTGGCCACCAGAGCCCTACCCAGCCTCTGCTGACCTCTGTTCCTGGATCTGAGGGGATCAAAGGGTATGCTCAGGAAGTCTGCTCAGGCAACCTTTGAAGGTGGGATCAGTCCAAGGGACAAATGGCAGGAAATAGGTCTGCTCAGGGGGACCGTGTTAACGAGGCAGTGAAGACTTGGTGGCCCCAAGATGGAATGGCCAGGCTTCTGTAAGGAAAAGGCCAAACTAGCCAACTAGTGGCCCACTAAGCGAAATTGAGGCTGGCTTCAAAGATGGGGCCTTGGGCAACTTCCCGTCCAATCAAGACTAACACACCTGTTCTATCCTTACGCTTTTTTCCACCAAGAGCACTTGGTCATATCCCAGCACTTAATTTTTCCTTCCTTCAACTCTAAACAGCATTCTTCATGCTCCCCCCACCCCCCCGCATGCAAGACAGGTCCCAGCCCTCCTTTCACCTCTTCCCTTCTCCTGACAACTATCTCCTGTCCTTTCTTTTTACAACCAACGTTATATTATGTGATCATAATTAAGCCTCCCATGCCTTCTCTATAGATTGATTCTAAGTGCTGAAACCCTATGAATAGTGTTGTGACTGTGAAAGAATTGGCTACTGGAGCCAAATGTGCTGAGGTTATTCTTGGACTTTTTTCTTTTTTCTGGAGTTCCTTGTTGCCTCTCATTTTTTGCTTGTACCATTTGCCTTTATTTGTCCTCCTTGGCCCCCACTCAGTACCCAAACAGGTGTTCTACTGATCTTTTCCTTGAGGCCTCCCCCAGGGTCCGGATCATCCTCTTCCATTGTGAGCTGACTTTCATGGAGAGCACTCTAAAATACATGTTTGGCCTTGTTCAAATAATATAATGGCTAATGACAGGGGTATGAATAATAATTTGAGAAATATCACTGAGATTATTTTTCCATATCTCAACTTCTCAAAGTAGTGAAAACTTAATTGTAGGTGTGCTCTGTGTGTGTATGTGTGTGTGTGTGTGTGTGTGCATGCGTGCAGGGCTATGTTTCCTTCCCCGGAGTGATGTCTAAATGGCAAAGAAGAATGAAGTCATAGGCCAGCTTGGGGTCCACCCCTTAACTCTGCCAGAGCCCCAGGTAGGTATGGAGGATGGAAGGTCAGTTGGGTCTCTGAGCAACCAGGAGAGGGCAGAAGGAAGAGAGCTGAGTTCTCTGACTTGGAAGGAGACTGAGGACAACAAGGAGACCAAAGTAAAGGGGTAGGTTCATCCCTGGGTGAGTAGTGCTGGGCTGGGGAAGTCACAAAGAAGCAACCAAGAGGCAGCTCAGACACAGGTGAGAATCAGCAGAAGGGGCTCCCAGGTAGTAATAGAAGTCAGTGAGGTGACTTTGGGAACCTTCAAACCTCTCATTAAACTAGCCCTGCCTGTGAGGTCCCTTTGGTAGGAAGCCAGAGTGAAACAGCCATCTGGAGGGCTGCCAGGTCTGCCTTAAGTGGCTGGGGATGGGGTGGTGATAGTGTCTATGGCCTAGTCCTACCAATCCCTACCCACCCAGTGCTCCTAGGAGACCAGGTAGATAGGGGGCCCTAGATCAGGCTGTATCCTTGACCAGGGGTGGAGGCACTGTCCTAATCCTAATCCTAATCCTAATCCCTGGTGAGTAGCAGAGCACTGGTTAAGGGTACAGTGCTGCTGTGGAACAGGTGCACTTCCACCAGGTGAAAGAGTAAGGAAGCCTAGACCTGAACAGTGAGGAAATAGCCATTGAAGGGGGAGTGGGGAGAGTGCTCCTGGTGGAAGGTGATGCCACAAGGCACCTTGGCATCTGGCTCTTCCTGGTGGTGAGAACGTAGGCCCGTGGAGCAGGGGCCTGGCCAGGGTCCCCAGGGTGCTGTCCAAGGGCGAGGCTCCACAGCCCACACATCCCACATGGAGGCTGGCGGCAGATGGGCGGCCCGCGGTGGGGGTGGCGGTCGCCTGGCGGACACAGGCGCGCCGGCCTCCTGCCCGCGGGACAAAGCCGGCAGCGACAAAAGAGCGGCCAACACCTGTCTCTCTTGGCGCGGCTGCCGCTTTTCTCCGCAGAAGCGGCTGCAGCTGCCAACTGTCACGGGCATCAAGTTACGGGGTCCAGACGGCGGCCTCTGCGAGCCTGGCGGGGGAGGGGGGCAGGAGGGTAAAGGGAGCCGAAGGGGGGGGGGCGCACGGCGGGAGGGATGAAGGAGACTGAGGAGAGGAGGGCCAGGGGAAGGACCAGGGGTGGGGACCAGGGAAGG
>PVJC01004144.1:0-19021 GCA_004026665.1 Murina feae | reverse complement strand
GAGCCGACTAACCCCGCCTCACTAGGATCCCGGCGCAAGCGGAGGGGGGTGTCCAGACATACTGGTCCGCAGGAGACGCATGGGGCCACGGTCTGCTCCCGCCCCAGTTGCCCTATGGGCTCCACTTCCGGGGCTCTGCAGCCACGCCAGTCCAGACCCGGGGCCCCTCCAGTCTGGAGAGCACGTCCAGGACTCAGCACTCGGCGCTCCGCTGGGGAGGCACTTGGCGAACCCAAAGGTGGACGCGTAGGTGGATGGGTGGCTGAGCGCCTGCTCGCTCACACAGCGGACCTGGGGGCGTTGCTCAGGGTGTGGAGGGAAACCAGCGCACCCGGCCTCAGCTCCTAGGGTCACCGCCCCCTGTTGTGCCTCCCCTGCGGGGGTCGCGCGGAGGCGGAGCTGGGTCCACGCCCGCCACGCCCCGCCAGCTGCCTACCGACTAGGGCCGCGGGGCTGGACAAAGCGCGCCGCTTTAATTGGCTGCGGTACGCTTCGGCCAGCCGCTCCAGCCCTACGCGGCCAATCGGCGCATAGAGATGCAAATAAAGCTCTATAAAAGGGGCGGGGCCATGCGCGGGCGGAAGAAGCGAGAGTGGGTAGGCAGGGGCTGTCGCCGGCGGTGTAGCGAAGGGCGCTAGGCGCGCCCGCGGCGCTTCGGGCGGTGCTGGTGATGGCTTCGCCCCTGGCGCCTCGAAGGGACCGTGCGGGCCGGGAGAATAAGGACCCCTGGGAGGTGCGGAGGGACCGCAAGGTGAGGGCTGGGGCACCGGCCGTGAGGGCATGCGGGGGCGGGGGACGCGGGGCGGCGCGGCCCTGGGGCTTAGTCGCCCGCCTCCCGCAGGCCCGGAAGCCCCTGGTGGAGAAGAAGCGGCGCGCGCGGATCAACGAGAGCCTGCAGGAGCTGCGGCAGCTGCTGGCGGGCACCGAGGTGAGGCTGGCGGGCCGGTGCCCAGGGACTGCTGAGCGGGCGGGCGGGGGTCGGGGCAGTGCCCGGCCTCACCTCCCTTCCCCACTTGGCGCTCCCGCCGGCGCAGGTGCAGGCCAAGCTGGAGAACGCCGAGGTGCTGGAGCTGACGGTGCGGCGAGTGCAGGGAGTGCTGCGGGGCAGGGCTCGCGGTGAGTGGTGGCGGGGCGCGCGGGCTGGGGCGCGGCGAGTTGAAGACTTCTCCGCCTGACGCCCCTGTGCAGTCGGCGGCGAGAGCTCATCCCGGAGCAAGGCATGCCCCAGCATCTCCGGGGTGAGCCCCATCTCCGCTTGCCGGGTGGGTCAGGACACGGCAGTCCAGGCTCACCGGACTGGGCGCGGCTCTCTCCCTCCCATCCCCGGGTGCAGGGCGCGAGCAGCTGCAAGCAGAAGCCAGCGAGCGCTTCGCTGCCGGCTACATCCAGTGCATGCATGAGGTGCACACGTTCGTATCCACGTGCCAGGCCATCGACGCCACCGTCGCCGCCCAGCTCTTGAACCACCTGCTTGAGTCCATGCCACTGCGCGAGGGCAGCAGCTTCCAGGATTTGCTGGGGGACGCACTGGCCGGGCCCCCGGGGGACCCTAGGAGAAGCAGCTGGCTCACAGGAGGGGCCCTGGTGTCCCCGATACCCAGCCCCCCAGTCCATAGTCCCCCAGGTCCCGGGGACGACCTGTGCTCCGACCTAGAGGAGGCCCCCGAGGCTGAACTGAGCCGAGCATCTGCTGAGGGCCTGGACTTGGTGCCTGTGGCCTTGGGCAGCCTGACCTCTGCGGGCATAGTCCGGAGCCTCTGGAGGCCTTGGTGAGCAGCACCAGCCTGCCAGTCCTGAGCCTGCAAAGGTGGGCCCAGCCTTCCCACCTCTAGTTTCTCCTCCCTGGAGTCCAGATGTGGTGGGGCAGGGTCGTCTCCCACATCTGTCCTTTTCTAGTGGGTGGCTTGTAGGGAAGTCCTGGATGACCAGCCCCATCAGGCTCAGGCTAAGCCTTTCCTTAAGAGAGTAACTTTTGTGGACCCCACAGTCCTATTCCCTGCCTCACCCCCACCTCAAGGAGGGAACTGAAGAGCTACAGGGCTCCCTGGCTTTTGCCTGTCCATCCTTCTCGGGCACTGTGTGGACGGGGCAGGGGTGACCAGAGTGGTGCCGAGCCTCTCCTCAGTGCAGGGCACTAGTGTTGGGGCAGAAGGAGACCTCAGGCCCCGGCAGCTCTGACCTGAGCAGAAACCTGAACTTTCCACTTCAACCAGGGCACAGGGGAGGCAGGTGCAGAATTGCCCACAGCTGTCAGAGAGAAGCAAGGCTTTCTGTATGTTTTGCATTTAGCAGACTTGAGTTTGTAAATTAGGTTGCTATTGAACATTCCAATTCTACTAAATAAATGATTTTCGAGAGTTAGTTACCCTTCTGAAGTATTACTGAATGATGTGTCATTAATGTGTCAAATATATAAATAGCAAACTAAGTTTTTCCTGTATCTAACGTTCATGCTTCATCAGCAAAGTAAGCAGTGTACTGGCAGTGGAGATGGGGTATTCTGTCTCACAGTAGACGGTGCCTCCTCCTCCCTATTGCATGGCAGCTCCAGATGGTTTCCCCTGCAAGTCCTTAGGCCTGACCTGCTCTCCCTGGGTTTGTGTGCAGCCTGGAGATGGACATCATTGGCATAGGGTTTGTCTCTAAAGTAACCAAGCAATAGGGAAATAGCCTATCCCCTGGACCATTCTCTGATTCACGAGCTTCCAGGAATAAACTAGTGCCTAATTTCTAGCCACATGGTTTGGAAGTTTCTTTAAAAAACCTGTGTTAGAATCCATGAGTGTGCTTGTGTTAGGTTATCACTTTTCTTGACTGAGAGCAAGCTTCCACTACTGCTGGTGACTTCAGTGACCCAGGTCACGACTTGAAGTGAAAGCACCATGGCTGCAGGCAGCTTGGGCTGGAGGTCAGAACCTTAGAAGGAGAGTGAAAGGATGGGCAGCTGGGGTGCGGGGAAGCTTCCCTCCGGGGCTGGGTCAGGACCTGCGGTTAGCATGTGGGGAGTTAACAGCAGTCACTGCTGTAGGTAATCCAGCCTCTCTGCTTCAGGACTCCTCTCTAGTTGTGTACCTGTGCTTTGAGAGCAACTTTCCCAGCAGCCCTCTCACAAAGGCCCCCAGCAGGCCCTGACCCCTAGGGGCATTTCACACTGGTTTCCTCATGATTCAGTCTTAGGCCTCAGGCATCAGGTTCTAAACAGATGCAGCTTAATTTTAGTGACAGGATAAGTTGTCGAAGGGGTGAGTGAGGGAGGCAGGTCCATAAGACAGGGCTTGAGAAGATAGAAATATTATCCTTGAGATTATTTTAATTGCCCCACACAGATAGATGTAGCATGTGTCCGCAGGGACACATGAGGAGCAGATTCACCCTGTGAGATCTCTGTCCCCTGTGGCTCCCAGCAGCACCCAGAGGCCACTGTGGTGAACTTTGGCTGCCATAAATGGCTACAAACTTTGTGGATTAAAGCACCACACATGTATTACCTTGCAGTTCTATTGGTTAGAAGTCTGAGACAGAATTCACTAGGCTGAAATCAAAGCAGGGCTGCACTCCTTTCTGGGGAATGGAGGGTGATTTTCTTTTCCCTGCTTCAGAGGCTACCTGCATTCCTTGGCTAGTGGCCCCTTCCTCCATCTTCAAAGCCAGCAACGTCGCATCTATCTGACCCTTCTTCCATAGTCACAACTCCTTCTGACCCTCCTCTTTTTACGGTCCCTTGTGACCCTTGCGATTAAATTGAGCTCAGCTCGGTAATCCAGGACACTCTCCCTATCTCAAGGTCCTTAATCCTTCATGGGATTTGCAAGGCCTCTTGCCATGGAAGGTAACATTCACAGGTTCTGGGAATGAGGATGTGCATATCTTTGGGGATCCATTATCCTGCGTACACATCCACCTTCATGTCTGCCCAGGCATTCTGCCTTGCACCAGAATGCACTGTGGCGTTGGCTTCCCTCCCCTCTGTTCTCTCAGTGCTCTGCTCTCTTCGCTGCATCGTAAACCTTGCCTTGCACTGGATCATTCTTAACATCCTACAAACAAGCTGTAACACCTCCATCTGGAAAAAGGGGAGACAAAACCTCCCTGGCACCCACGTACCCTGTTAGCTTCTGCCTTGTTTCTCAGTTCTAAAACAAAATTCCTTAAAAGCAACATCTACATTCACTGTCTTCACCACCCCGCCTCTCCCTTCCTCTCCAGTCTGGATGTTGTTTCCACCTCTCTACTGAAACTGCCTTTGTCAAGATCTCCAGAGACACCCATGTTTCCAAGTCCAGAGGTTGTGCCTTTAAGTTTGTGCCTTCCAGTGATGCATTCCTCATGGCGCCACTCCTTCTCTTCTGACACCCTCCAACTCAAGAACATCCACTCCCCAGGTCAGCCAAACTCACTGGCCATCTTCGGTCCTTCCTTAGATGCTCCTCCCCTGCCAGACTCCATATGTGGGCATTCACGTTCAAAGTTGTGTGCCCAGCTCTTCCCCATCACCCCTGCCCAGGAACCCCATCTGGACCATTTGGTTTCCTCCATGTGCCCTCCATCCAAAGCCCATCTCCACCCTTGGCCTCCTTCCATTCTGTGTACTCAATGTCTCCACTTAGGTGTCTGGTGGACATCACAAGCCAGGAGTGATTCTCACCCCCAAATGCACTGTCACTGTACTTGTTACTACTTCCAGGCACCCCACTGGTTAGACAAAAAAATATAGAAGTCACCCTCGATTTATTTCTTTTTCTGTCATCCCACTTCCACTCAATCAGATACATGACTCTAGTTTGAATTCCTATTTCCACGTGGGTCATTTTTCCCACCAACCGAACCCAGGCACCCCCATTTCATCCTTAACCCGACTTAGGCAGCAGACCTAACTCGCCTCGAAATTTCCACGCGGAGCGCCTGGCCGAAGCCTTTAAGACTCCGCCTGACTTCCCTTCTGCAGCTCTGCTCTAGGCTCGGGCATCTGCCAGCGACCCGACAGCGCGGATCCGGCCAGTCTCGCTCAGAGCGGCGACCAGCGGGTGGACAGCCCAGAGCCTGCATTGCGGAAGCCAGAGGGGCGGGGGATGTTGTAGAGTTTTGGCCACGCCCCTCTCTAGGCGCGCCCCCTTCATCCCCATCCTGCCCGAGGTGAATCACAGAGCCTCCTGGGAGATGTAGTTTCCACCCTTCGACTTCCCTTTCTCCGAGGCCGCTGCTGGCCAAGCCGGGACTACGATTCCCAGAAAACTCCCTGGTCCGAAAGCCGCGCCCCATCGCCCCATAGCCGAGGGCTGGGAGCCCTGGTGTCCGACGGTGTCCACCGAGTTCAGTGACCACTCCTACTCCCATCCCCACAGGGCTGGCCTGTGTCCTCTCCAACATCCCAGGCACCGGGAGAGGAAGGATAAAGGCTAGTGCCCCGCAGCACTGGCCCTCCGCAGCTGGAGCCGCACAGCTGCGCTGGCTCCAGCCCAGGGCCCCTGGGATGGGTCCCCTGTCGGACCGGAGCCACCGACCGCAGGGTACAGGCGGCCTGCACGCCCCGGTGGTAAAAGCTCCCCAGAGGTTCGAAAGCCAACAGCGGCTGATGTCGAGGAAGGAGAGGGTTGTTTCAGGCAAGTTTCTCGAGGAGGGAACACATAAAAAGTGAATAATCATGAACTAAGTGATTGAAGTATTGTTTTCTGGTAAATTTATTTTCATGGTTCAAAATTTCAGAAAATGTGCAAAGTCAAATCATTTGCGAAAAGTCAAACATATTCATAAGTAAAATTTGTATTGCTCACAGGAAACTCGAGGTACCAGGGGACTGGGCCACAGTCCAGGGATGGGCTGTGGGAGGTTGGGACATCCCTATACAGGTGAGATCATAGAGGGCCACATAAACATGGCAAGGAGTTTGGATTTTATTCAGAGTAAACGGAAAGCAATTGAAGGACTTAAAGTAGGGGAGGGCAATGGGCTGAGTTAGGTTTTCAAAACATCCCTCCCTCTTTTTCTTCTGGAAAATCAACTGGAGGAGGACAAGAGTCTAAGGGAGAGGAGGCAGTCTCATGTATAGTAAGGAAATACGGTGGCAGAAAGGGATGTGGAGGTTTTGAAGTGAACGGGCAAGGCCTACTGAATTGGCTGTCTGGGAGGAAGGAAAGGCAGGAATCAAGGGTGTTGCCTAGGTTTTGGCAGGACCCCTGGGTGGATGATGATTTGAGAAAGGCTGGGGAGAACAGGATTTTGGGGAGAGAGCAGTGTTGTAGTTGGCACATATTTAATTTGAGACGCCTATTAGATACCCAAGTGAGGATGTTGGTAGTTCCCAGAAGAATCATGAAAGAGATATGCACAAATGTGTCATTAGAATACACTTGTATTTAAGGCCAAAGAAGCCATAAAGATAACTTTGGAAGAGAATAAATGGAGGAGGCTCTAGGAAAATATGCCCTGGGGCACACCACATTTAGATAAAAAGAAGCCAATAAATTGAATCTGGAAACAGTTCAAAGTGGGCCTAATGTGAAAGGGGGGGAGGGGTGGAAGATGTGGGGGGGAGGGACAAGGCCTCAGGGCTCTTTCTGCTGTGACAATAGCTGGGTTTGTAATTCTGTGAAATGACTACAGATACCAAACAGGGTAGAAGCAGAAGAGGGTGCACCTCACCGTGCCTTTTTGGAACACTGAGATTTTCTAATTGCAAAATATGGCTCCCCTGTAGAGCTAAACACTGGTGTTATGATTCCACCTTCACTGTCTGACCCACCTAACTAACTCCTTTCTGTCTCTTACAGAGGCATGGCAGCCCCACAGCCATGCCTTTGTGCTCCACCCTGGTAGTGAAAGGAATTTTAGAGACAGGACAGGCAGTTTTAGGGAAAAGGGGGTTCATGGGAGAGGAATGCATATGTGAAGGACAGACACCAGAATGCTTATTTTACTTTAACAGAGGGTAGAGGAGGATAAAGAAATGTTACAGGAGGAAGGCATACAGTCACAGAAGATACAGGAATGTTGCAAGATAAGGGGGAGGGAAAGGGGGGCACCACATGGGCTTCGACCTTTGAAACTGATACTCTGCAGAATGACCAATTAGGAAAGCACGGGGGTCATAAATGGGAAGGGCTCCTATGAGAAGGGAGCACAGATAAAGAACTTCCAGCCTCTCAAACCTTAGACAAAGGGGCTTAGTTGGTTCCCCCTTGAGAACCCTTCGCTATGTGGGAATATTATTTGCTCCCAATAAATTTCCACACTTTTACTAACAAGTCCTTTTAGTCCGAGAATTTTCTTTAAACTTCATGAGGCAAGAACCCACAATGAGGAGAGTCTGGGCCCCAAACTCCATGTATCATAGGACGTTCTGGGGGTGTCCAGCCCAAGTGCAATTTCTCAGAGTCAGCAATTTCTTTGCATTCCCAATGTGCCCTGGACGCATTCCTGCACACACACACACACCCCATGTATTATGAGGCTTTCCCGCTCTAGTTAGTGGATATAGGAACCATTCCTGATAATAGACTTTTTACTCCAGTGCTAATGGGATCTCACCTGAAGACGCCAGGGAACCCCCTGCAGATCTAAGAAAGGCAGCATTACTTTCCTCACTAGCTGTTGAGAGTTTAAATAAAATGAACATTTGCAAAACACCTAACTAGGGTCTGGCCCCAAACTGGCACTGACCGTGAAAGGACGCCCTGCCCTCAGGAAAGTCGTAGAGCTTTCGCTTGAGCTGACTTTTGAGGACATGCCCAGAAGTGAAATCTTTCGGGGGGATTGAGATAATGCTCTGGGGAATGGCAGCTTTGCAGTCTGTCATTAGACATTACAGTCAGAGGAGGAAGCATAAGGGGAGGTAGGGGACACCCAGTGGTGGTGGGTTAGGGAGGCAGGAGAAGGCAAAGCAGGGGAAAACTGAGATCGGACGAAAAGTAACCTGGAGGGACACAAACCTCATCTACCTGGGTGTGTCCGGGAGAGTTCACAGTCAGCATGTTGAGTACACAGGGATGGCATGTGTGGGGAACACGTCTCCGGTGGGAGAGTGTGGCCGGGGGTCGGGGAAAGGGACTCCCCGGGTCCCCCGAAGGCGAATTGTCATCATCCTCGATGCAGAAAGTCAGCAGGCCGGCTCAGTTGGATCAAGATTGACGTTTGTCAAGAAGATACCCACCGAGAAGGTTGTGATTTCAGGCCACCCCGTGTGTGTACTTGGGGTCTGCGTTTGTAGGGCCCATGCAGGCCTCCTCGGCCGCTCAGGTTCAGTATGCAGCCCCTTCCCGTCCACACGTGGCGCGGAGCAGAGGCCGTCCCTGGGCACAGGGTGCTTTACCCGGACTTCAGGTCCTTCTGTCCCGCTCCCCCGACCTGCGGGAAGGGTGTAGGCAGAGCGGGGGCCTCCTGTCCCTCTGGCACCCCAGGTGGTCTCAGTCCTAGCGCACAGGGCCGCTCTATTCAGCCGCGGTTTCTCGAGCTCTACAAAGATCCGGGAGCGGATGTCCACCCCCCAGGGAGTGTGAGGGTGACGGGGCGGACGCCTGCGAGAAGCTCCATGGAGCCTTCCCAGACACCAGGGCTCACTACAGTTGCCCTTGAGCTTAGACGTTTCTCTCTGGACAGGCCTTCTTGGGACGGATGCTCGGGCTACAGCACAGCAGGAGCGGCCGCAACTCCCCAGGAAACATGGCGGCCTCACACCAGGGCCGCGGCCCTCGAGTCCTGTGCGCGTGCGCCCGGCCCCGCTCCCTCGCCGCCCAGCTTCGCCCGCGCGTAGGATTCTGGGGCGGCCAGGCCACGTCGCGCGCCAATTGGTGGCGTTCCGGGTCCGCCCTCCGGTGATTGACAGCGTCCGGGCTGCCACCGCCCAGCCGCCGCCGCTGCCGTCGCCGAGTGTGCAGGCGCCCGCCGCTCGCGGGCTGCGTGTCTGCCTCCGCCGACCAGCCTCCGCCATGGACCTGTTCGGGGACCTGCCGGAGCCCGAGCGCTCCCCGGCTGCCGGTAAGTGAGGGGCCGCTTGCCGGCGAGGAGAAGGGGGCAGGCAGGCGGGCGGGTGGCGGCCTGGAGACCTCGGCGCCTGAGGTGGTCGGCGGGAGGAGAGGGCGGGCCAGCGCGCGCCTCGGGCCCGGCCCCAGCGTGCGCACTGCAGCCCCGGAGCCCCGGAGCGCTCCGCCATGTTCGCTGCGTAGGAAGAAAGGGCTCTGCTCCCGGCGCGGGCCTCCGCGGCCATTGTGCGCGGCCCCCACGCGCCGCAGCCCAGCTTCGGGCAGCTCAGCGTCGGCCGGCGCAGGGTCCCTCCGCCTTCGCACGTGGCGCGGCGCCTCGGCCTCTAGCCCGCAGCCCTCGGCCTGGGTCTGAATCGCGTTTCCCTTGAGCAACGTTTTTCCGCGCGTGCGTGTACAAGTTCAGGGTTTTGTCTTGGTTTTACCCCGGAGATGGAAGGAATCGACAGCGTCATCTTTGGTATTTTTGAATCATCCTCTGTGCTTCTCTGATTTTTCGGCTGATGGTAGTTTCCCGGGTCACGGGAAGTCTCCCTCTCCCCAGAATCAGGAGCACCAGCCCAGGTCCACCCATCGGCCCGGCCCTGACCGCGGGGGTGAGTTCCTGCAGGCTGGGGTGTGAGCCCCACGCGTTAGCCTAGGAGACCAGTGCCTTTGTTATTGCTGTGTGTCCGGGTTTTATTGGACAAATCCTGCTGACGTTTCCGAGCTGCATTTGCAGGTGAGACCTTACTTCCAAACCCGACTTGTTGGCAGAAAACCTGCAACACTTGAAAAACAAATACAGATTTCCAGGATCATCCTCACTAAATGGGAAAGTCTGGGGCTGGGCCCCGAGTCTGTAATTAAGTCCCCAGGGGATTCTGCCGGGCCTGCTCAGCCGGAGTCCGGAGACGGCGGGGTCAGAACTGCTACTGCAGGGGACACGGGGGTGAAGAAGAGCCAGCCTTTGCTTTCTAAGAGCTTAGTTCTGAATGCAAGTGATGGCGATGGTAACTGGCAAAAGTTAAGGACCGTGGGAACTGCTGAGTGTTGCAGGACCGAGCGGGAAGGAAAGCGGTGCTGGAATTGGGCGGAGATTCCAGGCGGCAGCGATAATGCGCGAAGGGGGAACATCTAGCCTCCAGTCGGAGCATACCGGTGTGGAGGAGTACTGCAACTTGGGGCGCTGGGACAGGGGTGGTTCTGTCCTTCCGGTGGCCTGGATGCTGGCTGGTCACTCGGAAACAGCCTGGCCAGTCTCCGTCTGCCATTATTCCCTGCAGTGGCACCATGCTTTTCCCCACGGACCATTGTGCTGGTACAGAAGCATCTTGAGTACTCAACTCGGCCATTTCTCAGTTGTTCTAGTTGTGCATAAAAACTGTGGCTTTGTGTATGCAGTCTTTTTTACTTTGTTGTTGGGGTTTAACTTTTATCTGACTTTGTTTGGGGAAGAGTTTAGATTCACAGATAAGCTTTTCATTTAAAAAAAAAAAAAATATATATATATATATATATATATATATATATATATATATATATATATATATAACTTTTTACCTGAAATTAACTTGGGCCTACTTAGAGGAAGGCATCCTTGAGATGATACAACAACCAGACAACTTTTTAAAAAATGGGTTTTTTATTTTCAATTACAGTTGAGAATATTATATTAGTTTCCAGGTGTACAACATAGTGATCAGACATTTATGTAATTTGAAAAGGATCCCCCCCCCCATAAGTTTAGTGCCCATCTGGCACAATGCACAGTGTAGTTATTACAATATTACTGGCTATACTAGAGCCTGGTGCCCGAAATTTGTGCACAGGTAGGGTTCCTAGGCCTGGCCGGCACCTTCCTTCATTCCGTGCCACCCCTGGTAGTCAGTGCACATCATAGTGACTGGTTGTTCTATTGTTCCTCCGTTCTATTTGCATATTAGGGTTTTATATATAGAATAGATTCCCTCTGTTGTACTTGACATCCCGGTGAAGATCCTAACAACTTTTTAAAATATGTTTTTATTGATTTTATTTATTTTTTAATGTATTTTTATTGATTTCAGAGAGGAAGGGAGGAGAAGTGCTGACAATGATGAGAGAAAATCATTGATCAGCTGCCTCCTGCATGCCCCAACTGGGATGGAGCTTGGACCCCAGACATGGGCACGTACCCTGACTGGAAATCGAATCGTGACCTCCTGGTTCATAGGTTGATGCTCAGCCACTGAACCATGTCGCTGGGCTGTTTTTATTGATTTGGGGGAGAGAAAGAGACAGAAACATAAATGTTTGGGATAGAGCCTGCCGGGCTGTGTGCCCTGACTGGAAATCAAACTGGTGACCTTTGGTGCATGAGACAATCGATGCTCAACCAGCTGGGCCACACTGGCTTACAAATTGGTAGCCTGTGACCAGCTACAGTGGGGGAGGGCATCTCTAACTCTGGTTGAGGAGGCAGGGGGCTGCATGGTGGTCAAAACCCCCCTTCCCTGGAATGGATTAGTGAAGTCTCCCTGCCTTCCAGAAGGGCACTGGCATAGTCACAGGCCCTGCTTGACTGTATTTTAAAAAAAATATATTTTATTGATTTTTAAGAGAGGAAGGGAGAGGGATAGAGAATTAGAAACATTGTTCAGCTGCCTCCTGCACACCTCCTACTGGAGATGTGCCCGCAACCAAGGTACATGCCCTTGTCCGGAATCGAACCTGGGACCCCTCAGTCTGCAGGCGGACGTTCTGTCCACTGAGCCAAACCCAGCCAGGGGTGGCTGTGTTTTTTAAAACAGCTTTATAAGTAAAGAAGATGTGTATGTTTGTTGATGATGGGAAGCTGAGAGGGGTAAGTACTAAAAGTGAGTGACAGAATTGAGATCACGGTTCTCTTGGCAGGCAGTTAGTTAAACCAACAAGGTGCCACACTTCGTTTCAGAAAATCTGCAGTATTGACTGATAAAATTAAAAATGGAGTAAGTGAACAGAAAATAATGTTGGCATCATAAAGTGGATGGAAGGATGGACTGAACTGCACCATCGTGACCCTCGCACATGGAGTGTTGGATCACAAATTTCTGAGCTGTTCAGAAAACAAGGATTGTTCAGGACATGTGATCTGACTTTCACATCCCAACTCTGTTCTCATTAACTGTTTTCTGTGGCTGTTCCTGCCTCTGTCAAGTGGGAGAGCACTTACCTGTATAGGGCTTAGCGCAGGGTGCAGCAGGTGCTCAGTAGAGGTAGTGTGTAAGCTGTTAACTTTAAGAGTGTTTAAAAGGGGAAAGCATGCACTCTTAACTGGATTTTGTGAAAACACTAAGTGTCCAATGGGAGGAAATATCACACTGCTCAGATACATGAAGTGTATTTTGTTCTATGATTTTTGTTTTAAACATCACACCTTTAAGCTTCTTAATCATTTATGGTTTGAAAAAAAATGTAGAAAGAACACATTATAGGCATGTCTCGGAGATACCGAAGCTTCAGATCCAGACCACTCTAATAAAGCATCTCGATAAAGTGAATTCAGTGATCTTTTTGCAGGTGGAGGGTCTTGCCTTCAGTTGGTAAAAAAAGGTAATACCTGTGAAGCCCATAAAGGGGCCCAGTGAAGCAAGGTGTGCTTATGGATTTTTTCAGATTTTGTGCTTCATTAGTATTTTTTTGTCCCAGTATTTACGGATTTGAATGCTGAATCAGGTTTACACACCCACACACACAGTTGAAACACTATAGAGATTAGGGGCACCAACCTCCCACACAATGGAAATTTCTGTAACTACATATATGACTATAGCCTGCCTTCTGCGTGTATGGGCTCCCAACTGCAGAGGTGACTCTTGACCTGTGCGGCTTAATTAAAAATATCTGTGTAAGTGGACATGCACAGTTCAAACTTAAGTTGTGTGTATAGTTTACCAAAAAAGGAAGTATGTTTGTTGATATCATACAGAAATAACTTTTCACCTATTTCATAGTTCTAGAAGTGCTGACTTGATGTCTTTAAAATTGACAGCTTTCCTGGGCTGTTAAGCATTAACCCAGGAACTAAGAAATCACCAGTTTGATTCCTGGTTCAGGCACATACCTGGGTTACCGGTTTGTGGATTTGATCCTTGGTAGGGGGCGTGCAGGAGACAGCCGACTGATGATGTTTCTATATCTCTCTCCCTTTATCTCTCTAAAAATCAATAAAAACATTTTAAAAAATATTGACAGCTTATGTTTGATATTTCAAACAAGTTAAAGGTGTCCTGGTTTAAAGTTACTTTGGCAGTAAATCAGTTTTAGTATTATAGAGTAGTTCTTTCACTTAAGGTTATTACACCAGAACACTTTGCCATCTGTTAAGGACTAAATAAATATTTGGTTGGCAGGCCATTTTCAAAATATTTCCTTTAAAATTGGGCATCTATATGTAAAATAAATGTTAAGATATTAGAAATAACAGACTAATCGTAAGACTTCATGGTTAAGCAAGAAAAAACTCTAATCATAAAAAATTAAAATGGGTTTAACTATGTAAAGATAAAAATTTCTGCAGGACAAAATTTCACAGCAATGCATATTACTGAAGTTTACTATCTCTAATAAGTGAATGGCTCATACAAATTAATAGGAAAAGGGCAGATACCCATTAGAAAAATCATCAAAGGCTATATCCTGATAGGTCATGGAAGAAGAAATGGGAGTAGCCCACAAACAGGAACCAGTCCTGTGCTCAGCTTCCTGAGTCATGGAGGAAAGGAGTAGATCACTGATGTCCCATGTTTTTCACTAATCAGTTTTAAGAATTGGCAGCATAGAGGTGAGGATACCAAGGAATGGACATTCTCGTGAAGTATGTTGGGAGTGGAAATTACCACAATATTTTTTGGAACAGCTTTTGGCACCTGTTAAATTTAAACTCAGACGTTAAACATTCCAGCAGATGAAGTATCTATGTCTAAGGTTATTTATTGTGGCATTGTTTGTCGTGTTAAAAAAACAAAAACAGAATCACCTTGCATGCCTGTCAGTAAGGGAATTGGACAAGTGATGGGCACTACTTCCCCTGTAGAATAGTGTGAAGCTCTTGGAAAGAATGACTGGCCCAAGGTGTGCTGGCCTGGAACATGCCCTGATGGCTTACATGAACAATGCAAAATAGAATATTGTGTACAGGATACTTATGCCTTTTAAAAATTAAAATGCACATACACAAATGTGGGTGCTAGGTGTTAAAATGCCCTTGAATTGGCTCCGACTTCTGGTGACCTGTGAATGAGTGATGTCCAGGATATCCTTTGCTCAACATACTTAAGTACATGAGCATAAAGGAAAATGGAACTTACATACACACCTGTTACTGTGATCCAGGAGTGTGGTGAAGAGGTAGGACCTTTTTCTAATACCTCGTGTTTGGAAAACATGTTTTGCATTTATAGTTGAAGAGAAAATTCAGGCATAAAAAACTGGTTAGGCAAACTGATTTTTTTATTGTCCACTAGGGGCCCAGTGCACAAATTTGTGCGCCTTGAAAGGAACTGTGGGCCACAAGGCTGCAGTAGACACAGGGGCGGGTCTCCGCCCATCCTCCGAGGCTCCACCCGGCCCCTCCCGCCATGGCCACTGGCCCCCTGTCTGCTGGCAGCCCCGCTCTCGCCACTCTCACACGATGACAGCACTGGTTCCACCAGCACCTGCTGACAGTACAGAGCGATTGAGGCCGGCGCCAGCAATGGGCACAAGCAGGGCCAGTACTGTCAGCAGGTACGAGCCATGGCTGCTGCCCCAATTGCCCCTCAAGAACAAGGGAAGTTGGAGAAGCCTTCAGGGGCAATCAGGGCCAGTAGCTGCTGCTCACAACCACTGATGGCACCAAGTGATCAGGACCAGCAATGGGTATGAGTGGGGCCAGCAGCAGGTGCGAGCGCTGGGCAGGACTGCGGCACAGTAGCAAGGAATTTTCAGTAACCACCAGAGGCTCACCCCAATGACAGTGACCGGTGGTGCCCCACCTTGGTCTAGCGCCCCCACTCACCTGCTCCACCATCCCACTGTGGCCAACGCCCATCATGTTCTGTACATACCCCTTTGTGGTCAGCGCACGTCATAGTGATCGGTTGTTCCAGTTGTTTCACTGTTCAGTTTATTTGCATATAGCCTTTTATTATATGGGATTATTATATAGGATAGTAACCTTTAGCATTTAACACATATGGATTTATTTATTTATTTATTTATTTATTTATTTATAAGAATGCAGATGCAAGGTATTACTAAGTTTGATCCTTTTATTGATGCAGAAGATATTCCAGCGATCTTACTTAAAGAGCTTTGGGATTATTTTTATGGGATTGTTGTAAGATTAAATGAGATGGTCCTTTAACCTTGCAATAGTTCCTGGAACAGTGCCTATGTGTGGAGGTAATGTAGCACCTTACTGGGAGCATGGATTGGGAAAACTGGGGTGCCTGGTGTTGAGTCCTCACTCATCACTGGCTCTTTTGGGCAGGTATTTATCTTAAAGTGCTTCAGTCTCACCGTCAGTAGGTAACAATAGTATCTAAGAGTATTACAAGAGTTAAATGTACTGAAATACGGAGAGCACTACAACAGTGTCTGGAAGGCAGTAAATGTTAATTATCATTTTATAAGTTACTTTCCTTTGTGGTCAACAAAAATGTGAGATAATCCCATGTTTTTAATGGAAATACCATTCAGTATTCCAGAGTGAGAAAGATGGGAAGAGGAGAGGCTCATTCCATTCAGCAGTAGGATCTTTGGGGTGATGCCCAGTTTGGGACACTATCTTAGTCCATCGATTTCAACCCTTTTCATGTAATGGCACACATAAACTTATTACCAAAATTCTGCAGCATGCCAAAAATGTTTGTTTTTTTGTTTTTTGTTTTTTGCCAATCTGAACCAAAAATAGCTATAATTTTGATTCATTCACACCAGACAACTATTGTGTTGGCTGTCATTTTTTAATTTGACAATCTAAGGAAAAAGAGATTAGTGCCACTGACTAGTGGTCAGGTATTGCATGTTTTAAAAATTCTTGCGGCACACATATTGAAAATTGTTGTAACCAAAGAAGAGGGGTCAGGCTAATTTTCAAGCTGGAAACTTTTGTGAGGAATTAATTCTTGCAAGACTGAAAATGTGTTACCTGGGTAAAAGAGGACTTCCTGCATTGGACCCTGGCAGTGAAAGACTTGATTTAGCTGAGAAGTTTAATTCAGAACTTAATATCTGACTTGACACTGGTGGAAGGCTTGGCTGTTCTTCAGGATATACTTTAATTAGTAGTTATATTCCAGTTGAGTTAGATGTATAAAGCAGGAAAGTTTTTTGTTTTTTAATTTTTTAAAAATATATTTTGTTGATTTTTTTTTTTTTTTTTTAATAGGGAGGAAGGGACAGGGATAGAGAGTTAGAAACATTGATGAGAGAGAAACATTGATCAGCTGCCTCTTGCACATTCCCTACTGGGTATGTGCCCACAACCAAGGTACATGCCCTTGATGGGATCGAACCTGGGACCCTTGAGTCTGCAGGCTGATTGATGCTCTATCCACTGAGCCAAATCAGGGCAGAAGAGTTATTTTTTATTATATCTGGAATTTATCAGGTAGTTAAGATATTTCTGACCTAAAGACTCCTGAAGAAATTTCCTTCCTTGGAGTTTATAAATTTTAATTAAAGTTTTTGTTTTTAAAAGAATAGAATTGGGGGGAGAAACCAAGATGGCGGCATAGGTAAACACCTGGAATTTCTGCCTTGCACAACCATTTCAAAACCACAATGAAAAGAAAAAACGGACACCACCCAGACTCACAGGAAGGCTGGCTGAGTGGAAATTCTACAACTAGAAAGAGACTGAGACTCAGAGGAGGTGCGGAAGTAAAGTATAGAGGTCCTGAGGTGCGCAAAAAAAGGGCTCACGGAAAGGGCTGGCAACAGAGGACGTGGTTCTCTTTTTCAATCCGGAGGGAGTCACAAGCTTCCAACAGCTCTGAACTCCAGTTCCGGGCGAGTTTCGGGGGACTCAGACTCGTATGGGGAGAAACTGGACTGTCTGGCACCAGGAGGAACACCAGAGCAGCTTTCTCTTGGCGATGCTGAGGGACACTGAGACCCGGTGCCTCTTAGGGCAGGGCTGAGAATCAGCCATAGCTGTTTGCTCCACCCTGTTGATTCCCAGAGACCCCGCCCCACCCAAGCTGCTCGAAGAGGCTTTTGCATATAAAAGGCTGGGTAGCCTCAGGCAGAAGCTAAAATAGCATCTCCTTAGAGATCCAAGAGCCAGGGTACCCAGTGGTCAGAGTAGGACTACCCAGATTACAACTCATATCCATAAGGGACACACTCAGGGTGCACTCAGTGAGCACCAAAGCCCCACTGAATCAAGTCTTGCCCCATAGGGGTGTCTCCAGCACAGAAGTTCTCCCACCATAATAGACACAGCTGATTCTCACAGCCAAGTGGACTGGAGGTAAATTCCTCCCAGTGATACCAATAATAATCAAGGCTTAACTACAACAAGCCTGTGCAGAAAGCCTAAAAAGGGGTGCACCAAGAGTGTCCACCTCAGGTAATTGGGGAGGCTGAGTTACTCGGCCATATAGGACACCTAGCACAGAAAGCCACTCCATCGATGCAGGGAAGCAGTCAAAATGCGGAGACAAAGAAACAGGTCACAAATGACAGAAATGGAGGAAAGCAAACAACTGGATATAGAGTTCAAAACCACGGTTAAAAGGTTTTTCAAGAATTCTCTAGAGACCGCTGATAAATTTAATGAGACCCTTGAGGATGTGAAAAAGGACCAGCTAGAAATTAAACATACACTGACTGAAATAAAGAATAATATACAGAGATCCAACAACAGACTAGCGGATCGCAAGAATCAAGTCAAAGATTTGAAATATGAAAAAGCAAAAAACACCCAACTGGAAAAACAAAAGAATCCAGAAATATGAAGATAGTGTAAGGAGCCTCTGGGACAACTTCAAGCATACCAACATCAGAATTATAGGGGTGCCAGAAGAAGAGAGAGAGCAAGATATTGAAAACCTATTTGAAGAAATAATGACAGAAAACTTACCCTACCTGGTGAAAGAAATAGACTTACAAGTCCAGGAAGCACAGAGAACCCCAAACAAAAGGAATCCAAAGAGGACCACACCAAGACACATCATAATTAAAATGCCAAGGGCAAAAGACAAAGAGAGAACCTTAAAAGCAGCAAGAGAAAAGCAGTCAGTTACCTACAAGGGGGCACCCATACGATTATCAGCTGATTTCTCAACAGAAACTTTGCAGGCCAGAAGGGAGTGGCAAGAAATATTCTAAGTGATGAATAACAAGAACCTACAACCAAGATTACCCAGCAAACTTATCATTCAGAATTGAAGGTCAGATAAAGAGCTTCACAGACAAAAAGCTAAAGGAGTTCATCACCACCCAACCAGTATTATATGAAATGCTGAAAGATATCCTTTGAGAAGAGGAAGAAGAAAAAGCAAAGATAAAAATTATGAACAACAAATACATATCAACAAGTGAACCTAAAAATCAAGTGAATAAAAAAATCTGATGAACAAAATAAACTGGTGAATAGAATAGAATCAGGGGCATAGAAAGGGAGAGGACTGACAATTCTCAGGGGGAAAGGAGTGTTGGGGGTGTAGGAAGAGACTGGACAAAAATCGTGCACCTATGGATGAGGCCAGTGGGGGGTTAAGGGCAGAGGGTGGGGTGGGAACTGGGAAGAGGGGCGCTATGGGGGAAAAAAGAGGAACAACTGTAATAATATGAACAATAAAGATTAAAAAAGAAGTTAAAAGCAAAAAAAAATTAGTGTGAAGGAATTACAAATGATACACAGAAAAAAAAGAAAAGAATAGAATTGCTACCCAGTTCATATCTAATCTAATAAAAATGTAATATGCAAATTAATCATCTCTCGGAGATGCCTATGCCAGTCCACCAGCCAAGCCACGCCCACCAGCCAATCAGAGCGGCTGTATGCAAATTAACCCAGCCAAGATGGCGGCTGGCAGCCACGGAGCTAGAGTAAA